>CATNEM010000162.1:4295000-4305000 GCA_950096795.1 Macrostomum cliftonense
TCTGCTCCAGGTTCGCGATGCTGTTGCCACGGCTGAGACGGCCGTTCAGGAGAAGTCCGAAGTTGTTGCCGAGCTGGCTGCGATAAGGGCCGAATGCGAGCGATTGCAGGTAGATTGCGCTGCGAAGTTTTGGGCTTCTCCGCTTGTTCAGGCTTCAATTTCTCTCCCACATCCTTGTGTTTGATTGGCATTCTCTTCCACATCCTTCTGTTTGATTGGCATTCTCTTCCACATCCTTCTGTTTGATTGGCATTCTCTTCCACATCCTTCTGTTTGATTGGCATTCTCTCCCACAGCCTTCTGTTTGATTGGCATTCTCTTCCACATCCTTCTGTTTGATTGGCATTCTCTTCCACATCCTCATGTCTGATTGGCATTCTCTCCCACATCCTCATGTCTGATTGGCATTCTCCCACATCCTCATGTCTGATTGGCATTCTCTCCCACATCCTCATATCTGATTGGCATTCTCCCACATCCTCATGTCTGATTGGCATTCTCTCCCACATCCTCATATCTGATGGGCATTCTCCCACATCCTCATATCTGATGGGCATTCTCCCACATCCTCATATCTGGTGGGCATTCTCCCACATCCTCATATCTGATTGGCATTCTCCCACATCCTCATATCTGATTGGCATTCTCCCACATCCTCATGTCTGATTGGCATTCTCTCCCACATCCTCATATCTGATGGGCATTCTCCCACATCCTCATATCTGATTGGCATTCTCCCACATCCTCATATCTGATGGGCATTCTCCCACATCCTCATATCTGATGGGCATTCTCCCACATCCTCATATCTGATGGGCATTCTCCCACATCCTCATATCTGATTGGCATTCTCCCACATCCTCATATCTGATTGGCATTCTCCCACATCCTCATGTCTGATTGGCATTCTCTCCCACATCCTCATATCTGATTGGCATTCTCCCACATCCTCATATCTGATGGGCATTCTCCCACATCCTCATATCTGATGGGCATTCTCCCACATCCTCATATCTGATGGGCATTCTCCCACATCCTCATATCTGATGGGCATTCTCCCACATCCTCATATCTGATGGGCATTCTCCCACATCCTCATATCTGATGGGCATTCTCCCACATCCTCATATCTGATGGGCATTCTCCCACATCCTCATATCTGATGGGCATTCTCCCACATCCTCATATCTGATGGGCATTCTCCCACATCCTCATATCTGATTGGCATTCTCTCCCACATCCTCATATCTGATGGGCATTCTCCCACATCCTCATATCTGATGGGCATTCTCCCACATCCTCATATCTGATGGGCATTCTCCCACATCCTCATATCTGATTGGCATTCTCCCACATCCTCATGTCTGATTGGCATTCTCCCACATCCTCATGTCTGATTGGCCTTCTCTCCCACATCCTCATATCTGATGGGCATTCTCCTACATCCTTATATCTGATGGGCATTCTCCCACATCCTCATATCTGATGGGCATTCTCCTACATCCTTATATCTGATGGGCATTCTCCCACATCCTCATATCTGATGGGCATTCTCCCACATCCTCATATCTGATGGGCATTCTCCCACATCCTCATATCTGATGGGCATTCTCCCACATCCTCATATCTGATGGGCATTCTCCCACATCCTCATATCTGATGGGCATTCTCCCACATCCTCATATCTGATGGGCATTCTCCCACATCCTCATATCTGATGGGCATTCTCATTTCTCGTGCACTTTAATTTTATTTTTTTTCAAAGTGTTTACCTTAATAAATTAATCTTCAAATCAAACCTGATCCAGCCTACTATCTAGGTTTTAATAAGTAGCAAAAAGCGCACCCGTATGCGTTTTTTCACCCGCAGGCAGCTATAAACCAGCTAGTTGACGACGCCGGCGCCCGCACCCGCGAGGAGGTGGCCGCCGTACGCCAGGAGGCCAACGCCCGCATCGAGTCCCTAACTGAACAGTTGAGCCAGGCGGAGACTGCGGCGGCCGAGGCCCGCGCCGCAACCGAACGAGCCGTGAAAGAGAAGCGCTTAGCAGAGGCCGAGCTGGATAGACAGGCCAGAGACAACCTACTTCGGTCTAAGGAGGACGCTTCGGCTAGGGAAGATTTACAGCGTAGATTATTAAGCGCCGAGCGAGAACGAGACAGCTGTCAGTTACGCTTGGACGGCCTAAATCAGGAGCGTCGACGCGAAGAGCTGGCCTGGCGTAGCGAACGTTCGCAACTGGCTAGCGATCTGGCTAGCGCTAAGGAGCACGCGGCTAGCGTGGCCGCTTCGTTGGAACGTTGCACAGCCGAGAGGGATTCGGCTATGGCCCGGGCTGAAGAGGCTGAGAATAGGTGAGGGCATCGGATGTTTAGCGAAAAAAACTAGATAAATTTATAACGATTTAACTAATAAAAATAGCTAAATTTGCGAAGTTTTCTAAGAAAGTAACGATTTAAGAGTTAAAAAATATCAACTTGAATAAAGTATCGACTAGTAAAGTGACTTAAAAAAACGAATTTAACGATAAAAGTAACGACCTAAAACTAGCGACTTATTTTCGCTAAACAAAGTAACGCATTCCATTCAATCAGATGTAACGCGGCCAAGCGCGACTGCGCCGCGGCTGAGCGTCGTCTGAAATCAGAGCTCCAGCAAGCGGAGCACGACTGGCAGATGCGCCTGTCCCAGTTAGAGATTCGCAGGACAGCCGAGTCAGACACGGCTCGTCAGACCGTGTCGGCTATTCGCAATCTCCTAGCTGGTCAGCAACGCTTAGCCCAACGTTGGAAAGATGAAGCTCACGGCTTAGCCGAGAAGCTGGAACGTGCACTAGAGGAGCGTCGAATTGAAATTGAACGGCTTAACCGACGGGCCGAGGAGCTGGCCGGCGCGTTGCGGCACAGCCAACGCCAGCTGCAGGACACCGAGGCGGCGCTGCGGGAGCGGGACAGGGCGGCCCGACGTCTGGAGGAGCGGTTGCAGCTGACGGCGGCGTCGGCGGCGGCTGGAAAGCGTCGACGCGGCGACTTGTCAGCGCAGTCACCGCCTGCGGCTCTGGTGGCCGAATGATAATTTCATCTCTAATTTAATTCCGTAGCCAGATTCTCGGAAGCAATGTGTGCCGTCCATTTTTTATTGATTATATTTCGATTTATTATTCTATTATTGAAATTCACGTCTGCTATTTCTTCTTTTTAAAAGAAAACTTTTAAGTTTAAAGGGATGTTCTGATTAAAAAAGTTATTTAAAAAATTAGATTTCTGAAATTTTTTTAATTTATTATTTTATACTACTCATTGAGTTGTATTAATAAGGAGTTAAATTGCATCTGACCTTAAAATCATTCCTTTCGTTGTTTTTTTCGCTTATTGTACATATATTTATTCGTGTGATATACATGCGAATACGTTTCGGTAGAGTAAGCTAATGGTATTGCACTAATGATCAATTTTTTTTAACGGCAGGATCCGCTATGCTTTCGTATTAGTACAAATCTTTTAGTTAAGAAAATTACTTTTTTTCTCAAAATGTGAAAATGGCTAGCGCTATTTCAATTCTAGCTTGTCGTAAATATATTGAAGTGGACTGGATTCATTCTGTTTTTATATATAATTTTCTTTGTGTTTTTTTTCTAATGCAATGTCCCCACAGGCTATCCTTTAATTGGAGTCATTGTGTAGCTTCTAGTGCACTACTAGTTAGTAGCGAGCTAAGTAAATTAATAAAAATGCTTATTTTACTTTCAGACGTTACCTACTATATAAATGGAGCGAATGCACTAATTTTATGACAAACAAATTCTAACTAAGCAGCAATAACAATGAAAGAACAATTCTACAATCAGAACGTGACAAAAAAGGTCAGTCACGTGACCTTCACCGTAATGAGCGCCGACGAGATACGCGCTGCCAGTCACATGCGCGTCACCACTAAGGATATGTACAATCTGGAGAATAGACGGCCAGCTGAAGGCGGCGTGCTAGATCCCCGTTTGGGAACTTGTCGTAAAAATGAATCTTGCGCCGTCTGCGGCGACTCATTTCACGATTGTATGGGCCATTTCGGCTACGTTGACCTCGCCCTGCCCGTGTTCCACTGCGGCTACATCAATCATATTGTGAAAATATTGCAAAGCATCTGTAAATCTTGCTCTCGAGTGCTAATCTCTGGCGAGAAACGCGACCAATACTTGACTGTACTGCGTCGGCCCAATCTGTCCTATTTGGCTAAGAAAGCTCTGCGAAAGAAGATTCACGCCCTAGCCAAATCAGTGCACAATTGTCCGCACTGCAACGCTGTCAATGGTTTCGTTAAGAAAGGCGGATTAGCCTACGTGCTGCACGATAAATTTCGGTTTAATAAAAGCGACGCTTTAGCTAAACATGTGGAACAATTTTCCTACATGACTGACAAGATGCCCGAACTCAAGCCGCTAGTTGACAAGGGGATTGAACCATTGAGAGCTTTGCAAGTGTTGCAACTGCTTAACGCCATTCCGCTTGAGGATATACCGTTGCTTTGTATGCACAGCGATCGGGCGCATCCTAGAGATCTCATCTTGACTAGGGTGCCCGTGCCGCCCAATGCTTTGCGGCCGTCCGTTGTTTCCGAGGTATCATTTCCAGCAATCTTTTCTTGTAGGCCATTGAATTTCCCAAGTAGCTCAGGTCGATTCAAAAGGCATTTTCTTCAACTACTTAAAGAATAGCCTACTCCTTAAGGAGTCGCCATTCTACTTCTTGAAAAATCTCCCTACTACTCCTTGAAGAATCGCCCACCTACTCCTTGAAAAATCTCCCTCCTACTCCTTGAAAAATCTCCCTCCTACTCCTTGAAAAATCGCCCTCCTACTCCTTCAAAAATCGCCCTCCTACTCCTTGAAGAATCGCCCACCTACTCCTTGAAAAATCTCCCTCCTACTCCTTAAAGAATCGCCCACCTACTCCTTGAAAAATCTCCCTCCTACTCCTTGAAAAATCTCCCTCCTACTCCTTGAAAAATCGCCCTCCTACTCCTTCAAAAATCGCCCTCCTACTCCTTGAAGAATCGCCCACCTACTCCTTGAAAAATCTCCCTCCTACTCCTTAAAGAATCGCCCACCTACTCCTTGAAAAATCTCCCTCCTACTCCTTAAAGAATCGCCCACCTACTCCTTAAAAAAATCTCCCTACTACTCCTTGAAGAATCGCCCTCCTGCTCCTTGAAGAATCGCCCACCTACTCCTTCAAAAATCTCCCTCCTACTCCTTCAAAAATCGCCCTCCTACTCCTTGAAGAATCGCCCACCTACTCCTTAAAAAATCTCCCTCCTACTCCTTAAAGAATCGCCCACCTACTCCTTGAAAAATCTCCCTACTACTCCTTGAAGAATCGCCCTCCTGCTCCTTGAAGAATCGCCCACCTACTCCTTGAAAAATCTCCCTCCTACTCCTTGAAAAATCGCCCTCCTACTCCTTGAAGAATCGCCCACCTACTCCTTGAAAAATCGCCCTCCTACTCCTTGAAAAATCGCCCTCCTACTCCTTGAAGAATCGCCCACCTACTCCTTGAAGAATCGCCCACCTACTCCTTGAAAAATCTCCCTCCTACTCCTTGAAAAATCTCCCTCCTACTCCTTGAAGAATCGCCCACCTACTCCTTGAAAAATCTCCCTCCTACTCCTTGAAGAATCTCCCTCCTACTCCTTGGAAAATCGCCTACGCCCGCCTACTCCTTAGACAATCGCCCTCTACTTCTTCGTTAAGAAGTTCTCTAAGAATCTACCTACTTTTTATGCACTAAAAACCTTATTTACTGCTGTTGCCATGGTAACAGGTACGCGCCGGCACCACCGAAGACGACATCACAGCAAAGCTTAGCGACATCGCCTTCCTCAATCGCGATGTTTTGAACAAACAGGCCGCCTCTAATCGCGACATGGTGTCGCTGCAGCAGGCCTGGGACATTCTCACCTATGTGACTGCTCAGATGATTAATTCGGAGAATAGCGGCATTCCAACTCAGTTGCTAGGCAGCCGATCCTTTGTTCGAGGCTACATTCAACGCCTGAAAGGCAAGCAGGGCCGGTTTCGCGGTCACCTATCCGGCAAGCGGGCCAATTTCACTGCTCGAACCGTTATTAGCCCTGATCCAAATTTGCGCATAGATCAGGTGAGCGAATTTTGTTTGCCTGATGAATATGATAAACAACCATAAGAAATCGCCCTCAAAAAGCGCGTGAGAAATCGCCCTCAGAAGATGCTTGAGAAATCTCCCTCAGAAGATGCATGAGAATTCGCCCTTAGAACACGCATGAGAAATCGCCCTTTAAACGCACCTGAGAAATCGCCCTCAGAACACGCCTGAGAAATCGCCCTTTAAACACACCTGAGAAATCGCCCTCAGAACACACGTGAGAAATCGCCCTCAGAACACGCCTGAGAAATCGCCCTTTAAACACATCTGAGAAATCGCCCTCAGAACACACTTGAGAAATCGCCTTCAGAACACACGTGAGAAATCGCCCTCAGAACACACGTGAGAAATCGCTCTCAGAACACACTTGAGAAATCGCCTTCAGAATACACCTGAGAAATCGCCCTCAGAACACGCATGAGAAATCGCCCTCAGAACACGCCTGAGAAATCGCCCTTAGAAAGCGCATGTGAAATCGCCCTTAAAACACGCATGAGAAATCGCCCTCAGAACACACCTGAGAAATCGCCCTCAGAACACACCTGAGAAATCGCCCTCAGAACACACCTGAGAAATCGCCCTCAGAACACACGTGAGAAATCGCCCTTTAAACGTACCTAAGAAATCGCCCTCAGAACACACGTGAGAAATCGCCCTTTAAACGCACCTGAGAAATCGCCCTCAGAACACGCCTGAGAAATCGCCCTTTAAACACACCTGAGAAATCGCCCTCAGAACACACGTGAGAAATCGCTCTCAGAACACGCCTGAGAAATCGCCCTTTAAACACATCTGAGAAATCGCCCTCAGAACACACTTGAGAAATCGCCTTCAGAACACACGTGAGAAATCGCCCTCAGAACACACCTGAGAAATCGCTCTCAGAACACACTTGAGAAATCGCCTTCAGAATACACCTGAGAAATCGCCCTCAGAACACACGTGAGAAATCGCCCTTTGAACACACGTGAGAAATCGCCCTCAGAACACGCATGAGAAATCGCCCTCAGAACACGCATGAGAAATCGCCCTCAAAACACATGTGAGAAATCGCACTTAATCGCACCTGAAATTCACCCTCACAACGCAAATAAGTAATTTGTCGCGTAACACACAGAAGCTGCTTACAAATCGTTACAGGTAGGCGTCCCAGAGTTCATGGCCAAAAAGCTCACCTATCCCAGCCGGGTCACCAGCTTCAATATCGAGCAGCTTCGCCAACTGATTTGCAACGGCGCCCACCAACACCCCGGCGCTCTCTACGTCGAAGCTCACGACGGTCGATTTCCTAAACGAATGCTGGAATTTTCTAATGAAAAATTTCGCACAAAAATTGCTAACGAATTGCGCTGCGGCGACACTGTTGAACGACACCTGATGGACGAGGATACCGTGCTGTTTAATAGGCAGCCTTCGCTGCATCGCGTTAGTATTCAGGTGGGTAGGGTAGGGGCCTATCAGTGGTTTTTGTGAGCTGTGCAGGGTCAGCGGCCATGAGCTAAGGATCGCTATGATCAGTCAGCGGCCATGAGCTAAGGATCGCTATGATCAGTCAGCGGCCATGAGCTAAGGATCGCTATGATCAGTCAGCGGCCATGAGCTAAGGATCGCTATGATCAGTCAGCGGCCATGAGCTTAGGATCGCTATGATCAGTCAGCGGCCATGAGCTAAGGATCGCTATGATCAGTCAGCGGCCATGAGCTAAGGATCGCTATGATCAGTCAGCGGCCATGAGCTAAGGATCGCTATGATCAGTCAGCGGCCATGAGCTAAGGATCGCTATGATCAGTTAGTTGCCATGAGCTAAGGATCGCTATGATCAGTTAGTTGCCATGTGCTAAGGATCGCTATGATCAGTTAGTTGCCATGAGCTAAGGATCGCTATGATCAGTTAGTTGCCATGTGCTAAGGATCGCCATGATCAGTCAGCGGCCATGAGCTAAGGATCGCTATGATCAGTTAGTTGCCATGAGCTAAGGATCGCTATGATCAGTTAGTTGCCATGTGCTAAGGATCGCTATGATCAGTTAGTTGCCATGAGCTAAGGATCGCTATGATCAGTTAGTTGCCATGTGCTAAGGATCGCCATGATCAGTCAGGGGTCATGAGCTAAGGATCGCTATGATCAGTTAGTTGCCATTTGCTAAGGATCGCTATGATCAGTTAGTTGCCATGTGCTAAGGATCGCTATGATCAGTTAGTTGCCATGAGCTAAGGATCGCTATGATCAGTTAGTTGCCATGAGCTAAGGATTGCTCTTATCAGTTAGTTGCCATGAGCTAAGGATTGCTATGATCAGTTAGTTGCCATTAGCTAAGGATCGCTATGATCAGTTAGTTGCCATGAGCTAAGGATCTCTATGATCATTTAGTGGCTATGAGCTAAGGATCGCTATGATCAGTTAGTTGCCATGAGCTAAGGATCGCTATGATCAGTTTGTTGCCATGAGCTAAGGATCGCTATGATCAGTTTGTTGCCATGAGCTAAGGATCTCTATGATCATTGAGTGGCTATGAGCTAAGGATCGCTATGATCAGTCATTGGCCACGAGCTAAGGATCGCTATGATCATTCAGTGGCTATGAGCTAAGGATCGCTATGATCAGTCAGGGGTCATGAGCTAAGGATCTCTATGATCAATTAGTTGCCATGAGCTAAGGATCGCTATGATCAGTCAGCGGCCATGAGCTAAGGATCGCTATGATCAGTCAGCGGCCATGAGCTAAGGATCGCTATGATCATTTAGTTGCCATGAGCTAAGGATCGCTATGATCAGTCAGTGGCTATGAGCTAAGGATCGCTATGATCAGTTAGTTGCCATGAGCTAAGGATCGCTATGATCAGTCAGTGGCTATGAGCTAAGGATCGCTATGATCAGTCAGCGGCCATGGGCTAAGGATCGCTATGATCAGTCATCGGCCATGAACTAAGGATCGCTATGATCAGTCAGCGGCCATGAGCTAAGGATCGCTATGATCAGTCAGCGGCCATGAGCTAAGGATCGCTATGATCAGTCAGCAGCCATGAGCTAAGGATCGCTATGATCAGTCAGGGGTCATGAGCTAAGGATCGCTATGATCAGTTAGTTGCCATGAGCTAAGGATCGCTATGATCAGTTAGTTGCCATGTGCTAAGGATCGCTATGATCAGTTAGTTGCCATGAGCTAAGGATCGCTATGATCAGTTAGTTGCCATGAGCTAAGGATTGCTCTTATCAGTTAGTTGCCATGAGCTAAGGATTGCTCTTATCAGTTAGTTGCCATGAGCTAAGGATTGCTATGATCAGTTAGTTGCCATGAGCTAAGGATCGCTATGATCAGTCAGCGGCCATGAGCTAAGGATCGCTATGATTAGTCAGCAGCCATGGCTATTATCTGTAATCTGTTGGTGGCCATGGCAAAGAGCGTTAATTGTAACCGCCCATCAACCCTCAGGCCTTCCGCGTGTCAGTGAAGCCCTATCGCACTCTGCGCTTTAACGAGTGCTGCTGCACACCTTTTAACGCCGACTTTGACGGCGACGAGATGAATCTGCACGTACCGCAGACTGAGGAAGCTCGAGCCGAAGCAAAACAGCTTATGGCCTCGGTCAGGAACATGAGCACACCTCGTAATGGCGAGCCTTTGATCGCCGCTATTCAAGATTTCATCACGGGCGCCTATTTGATCACGTGCAAAGACGTCTTCTTTAATAGGGACCGCGCCGCTCAGCTCGTCATTCAGAGTCGGCCGCCCCAGGAGAAGCACCTGTCTGTTCGATTGCCGCCTCCAGGTAAGTGTAATTTTCTCTTACACCTCACCTAATTCCTCAGATTGCACTGGAA
>CATNEM010000162.1:4310000-4325000 GCA_950096795.1 Macrostomum cliftonense
TTGCGCTGACTCCTGAAGCGCGTTCAGTCACACTAAATACGGTATGCAGGCATAGACACTCACACAGGCCGGCACCCAGTCACGCACTCACATAGGGTGTACAAGCGGTTCCAGGAATGTACACTCTCTATGCCTTGGGTGGGGGTTGCCCTAATGGGCGTAAATTGCGCAACTGGCCCATAGCCCAACCAATTCGTGCACAAGGCCCCAAATTAGTGTGACCCTGCACACGAAACCGCGCTAGGGAAAATAGCCAACCTACAAAGCGGGGTCGAACCTGGACCAGCGGCACACAAGGCAGACGCGCTAGACCGCCGAGCCACTCGGCCCCCCTCACTGCCTCCTGCTAATCAGCTAACAAATTTTCATTAATATTTTCATTAGTTTTAAAAAAATATAAACACCCGACCTTTCGAGACTTTGAGGGCTGTGTACAGCTGCTCAGTCCTGACCGGGGGGGGGGGGGGGGGGGGTTGGAGGGGCCGCAACACCAACCCTAAATTTTCCCAGCTCAACACTGGGTGGTGTCTCTTAGATCTCGGGCTCGAACCCACGACCTTCCGTCAAAAAAAGGCTCTAGTGTAGATGTCGCAATTTTTGAAAATCGGTTCTTTTTTATTGTCGTATAAAAAACTCTGATATATAGATTTACAGCCACCAAGCCAACTAAACTGCCCGCAGTCATCCAGTTGACTTTGATCGCCTAGCCGACTTAGCTCGCACCCTGCACCTGGCTAAGAGTTCAACAACTGACCCCGTCGGAGCTTGCTGTCCCCTGTTAGAGCAGGACGAGCATAACGACGGCCGTCAACAGCAACAGCTGAAACTGTCGGCCGCTTACAAAGCTAGCATGGAAGCTTGCGCTAAACGTCGTCAATTAGTTGGCCAACCGTGGCACGGCATCTACGTCGACTTGTGCCGGGTGAAACATCGGCGCGCCCTTATCGAACCCGGCACCCCTGTTGGCGCCCTGTGCGCACAGAGCATCGGCGAGCCGGCCACCCAGATGACGCTGAAAACGTTTCACTTTGCCGGCGTAGCTAGTATGAACATCACCCAGGGTGTGCCTCGGATTCGCGAATTAATCAACGCTATTAAAGCCATTTCTACGCCAATTATAACGGCCAGATTGACGCCGGAGGCTGGCCGAGACGAGGGTCAGGCACGACGGATTAAAGCCTGTATTGAGCCGACTCGATTGTCGGAGATTTGTCTCAGCATTAGCGAATACATTGAGCCGGATGAGGTTAGCATTCGGTTAAAACTAGATTTGCAACGATTGTCCATATTGAAGCTGCGCACTACGCCTAAAGCTATTGGTGCGGCTATTGTTGAGGCTAAACTTGGTGGCTACAAGATTAAAGGCGTTGATATGCTGGGTAAGCTGTTTTTGTGTGATTAATGATTTTTGTCTTGATATTGGATCTCTTATGGTCACCTCATGGTCCACCAGAAACAGGCAGACACACGATAAACCTACCAGAGACAGGCAGACACACACAATAAGCCCACCAGAAACAGGCAGAAACACACAGACACAATAAGCCCACCAGAAACAGGCAGACACACACAATAAACCCACCAGAAACAGGCAGACACACACAATAAGCCCACCAGAAACAGACAGACACACACAATAAGCCCACCAGAAACAGACACACGCACAATAAGCCCACCAGAAACAGGCAGACACACACAATAAGCCCACCAGAAACAGGCAGACACACACAATAAGCCCACCAGAAACAGGCAGACACACACAATAAGCCCACCAGAAACAGGCAGACACACACAATAAGCCTACCAGAAACAGGCAGACACACACAATAATCCCACCAGAAACAGGCAGACACACACAATAATCCCACCAGAAACAGGCAGACACACACAATAAGCCTACCAGAAACAGGTAGACACACACACACAATAAGCCCACCAGAAACAGGCAGACACACACACACACACAAAAAGCCCACCAGAGACAGGCAGACACACACACAAAAGGCCCACCAGAAACAGGGAGACACACAGTAAGCCCAAAGCACATTAAAAAACCAGCGAGTTGCAAAAAGCAGGCAACACCCCTGTCCGCAGGCTCCGACCAGCTAGTTGTCTACCCAGCCGACGTGTCCACAATCCGGCATTTGCGAGCCCAATTAGAAACCGTAATAGTGCGCGGCCTGCCCAGCGTCACCCGAGCCATCATTCATCGGGACAATCGCGACTCGGACTACACTCTATTCGTTGAGGGCAGCCAACTCGCTCCCGTACTGTGCGTGCCCGGCGTTGACGGCTGCCGGACTCAGTCAAACAGCGTGCTAGAGATGGCCAGCGTGCTAGGCATTGAATCGGCTCGCGCCACCCTAGTCCGCGAGATGCTTGACGTTATGGCCGGCCACGGTGTTGAAGTTGACACCCGACACGTCAATCTATTGGCCGATCTGATGACCCAACAAGGCGAAGTGCTTGGCAACCAACGGCACGGCATTGCTAAACTAAAAGAATCCGTGCTAATGTTGGCCAGCTTTGAGCAGACAGCCGATCACCTGTTCGAGGCGGCCTATCACGGCCAGACTGACGATCTGTCGGGCGTGTCCGAATCAATCATACTGGGCAAGCCCACCCGCCTAGGCACGGGTCTGTTCTCCCTGCTGATGCAGCAGGATTCGGCAGTGCTAACGCCGCCTCGGCGTCCCGTTATCTTTGACAACTATCGGGCGTGAATTGATTTGTTTTAATATATCGTTGATAATTTCTGCATTTTTTTTGTTTGGTGTTTTCAAAAGATATATAGTAAAAACTGAATCATTTGCTGTACCTGTTTTAAGTTTGTAAAAGCCGAATGGTGTAGGGATATTTCTTCGATTGAAATAAATTGAAGCTTTTGCTCAAAGATAGAGCGCAATTGAATGCAGCATTTTGACTTGTCATTTTGTTATACTTGTGCAAATGCCAAAACTATTCGAACAAAATATAAGTTTCCAGATTTTCCATTTAGCTTTGATGACCAATTTTAACAAGCAAAGATTTTATTACTTAGGCCAGTGGAGGGTGCAAGTGCCTTGGCAGTCTAACGCATCTGCCTTGTGTGCCACTGGTCCAGATTCGAACCCGCGTTGTAGGTTGGCTTATTTCCCTAGCACGGTTTCGTGTGCAGCTGGTCACATTAATTTGAGACGTTGTGCACGAATTAGTTGGGCTATGGGTCAGTTTTGCAATTTAGCTACCACTTGCACATCCTGAAGCTTGCGTGACTAGGGTGCTATTCTTGATTTCCGCTGTGCACCGCTTGTGTGTGTGTGTGTGTGTGTGCGTGTGTGTGTGTGCCTACGCTTGCGTACGCCATTTAGTGTCCTAAGTCTAATTACATTAAAAAGTTTTAATGTATTAAAATAGCTAAGAAAATTCCCCCATTTAGTGTCTAAAACCCTAGAAATCGTATTTTAGGTGTCAAGTTTTCCAAATTGGACTCAAACCAATGAATCAAATTTTAGTATAGTAGACTAGCTCTTCGGTGCCCCCCCGCCGAAGATGTATCTTGTTGACCCCCTGGTATGTTCAGTTGGCTGATCATCAATTTTTGGAATCAATTCTGTATGGTTATATTAAGGCCATATGATTGTTAAATATTTATTTTCTTTCAATAATGTGCATTTCATCCATAATTATCACACATTCCAGGTTTAAACTCGTAGTCCCAGTAGTTATTTGACCATTCTGTTCTAGTCCAGTTGAGAGCAGGGTGCTAGTCAATGTCAGATTCTGGTGTAGCAGCGGCAGCCGCAGTCGCTGATGTCGCTGCGCCTCAAGCCGCCGCCGCCGCCGCTGCCGCCCAAAACGCCCCCGACTCTGACGATTCGACGACAGCTCACGAGCCGGAATTTCCCGAGGACGCCGAGGTCGATCCTCGAGTTGAAGACGAATTAGAAAAGATGAATATGGTCGCTTTGCAATTGAACGAAGTTGAAACCACGCTTCAACAGGCTAGAAATAATTTCCGCTCCCTGCTAGCGGAAACCGCGGCCAAATTGGAGGCTGTGCAATCAGGCATCGGGACCGCTTGCGTCGAAAAGGCCAGACCGTTTTACGAAGCTAAACGACAGTGCCGTCTGTTGCAGATGGAGACGCAATCGGCGGCGCTGCGCTACGAGCGCTCCTGCGAGATGCTGGGCGCAGCTAAGGATCTGGTGCGCACCGCGGAGGCTTCTTGTCCTACTACTGATCGGGGCGGACAGGTGCGTGCTTGTTTACATTGTAATGCTGTTACTCATGTGCCGGTATTGCTCTGCCAAGCACCAGGACACACTGAGAGACAGACAGCTAGGCTTTCAGACATACTGACTGACTGTCATAAAGAAATACAGACAAGCTGTTAAAAAGGGAGAGCCAGACGGACTGACTTGATAAAAAGACAGACAGACTGTCAAAAATACAGACAGGCAGACGGACAGACTGTCAAAAACACAGGCAGACGGACAGACTGTCAAAAAGACAGGCAGACGGACAGACTGTCAAAAAGACAGGCAGATGGACAGACTGTCAAAAAGACAGGCAGACGGACAGACTGTCAAAAAGACAGGCAGATGGACAGACTGTCAAAAAGACAGGCAGACAAACAGACTGTCAAAAAACAGGCAGACAAACAGACTGTCAAAAAGACAGGCAAACAGACAGACTGTCAAAAAGACAGGCAAACAGACAGACTGTCAAAAAACAGGCAGACAGACAGACTGTCAAAAAGACAGGCAAACAGACAGACTGTCAAAAAGACAGGCAGTAAAAAAAGACAAGCAGAAAGACTGTCAAAAAGACAGGTAGACCGGTAGATAGACAACCAGGCAGTCAGCTAACTGCAGCCTTTCAGTTTCGATCATTAATAATTGAATACGCTATTACTTACTGCAGTTGGTATGATTCAATCAGTGTATTATTATTATTTAATTTTTGCATATCCAATTGATTCTCCACCCTTTCCACCAGGTGGACGAAACCTGGGCAATGATGCTCAATCAGGCCACGGAGAAGGTGGCCAAAGCCGAAGACGATCGTCGGCACAGCGCCGCCGAGCACGCGCGCCTCACCGAACAATTCGCCAACGCCCAGACCCGAGTCCGCCTGATGGAGTCCAGCCTAAAAAGCGTCATCAAAAAATCGCGCCCCTACTTTGAAGCGAACGCGCGCTATCAGCAAGCCCTCATTGAACAGAAACAACACGTGGAAGTCTACGAAGAAAAAGTTCGAATCTGTAAGCGCCTATACGACGAGGCTCTTCGCACTCTGGAAGCGATTAGCGAATCCATTCACACTCGCCGACGCGAGGAGAAGAACTTGTTAAAGAAGCAGAAAAAGCAGACCGACCAGAACGACGAAGACTCGACGTTGATGCTTGGCGAGCGGGGCCAAGGTGTCGGCGCCGAAGATCCGCCCGATTCGCCTAGCAAGCTCGAACCTTCGCTGTCCAAACCGCCGCTGCCAACGCCGCCGACTTCATTAACATTATTGACTTCCTCATCGTCGACTTCATCTTCATCGACGGGTACGAGTGCCGCAGCGCCCGTTGCTAAGCCTCGTCGACGTAAAAGTCTTCGAACTAGCGTAGCCACGCCGATAATGAACCTGCTAGAAGATGCGATGCGTTACGAACATCAGCATCGAATAGCTAATCAGCAACAGCAACAACAGCAACAGCAGCAGCAGCAATATCGCACTTCGAATGCGTATCATCCTCGTTCGCCTTCGAATCATTCGTCGAATTCTTCGTCGTTGGATGACGAAGTGTTGGCTAGTTTTGTTCCGTCGTCAGCTAACACGCCAACTTCAATTAGAAGCCAAAGTCCCATGCCTTTGGCTGCTTCTTCTACTGCTGTTGCTTCTTCTTCACAGCAGCAGCAGCAGCAGCAGCAGCACAGTCATCAGCGTACTCTTGTTCTGGCTCCGGAATTAAGAAAATTTCTGCATGAATTGGATGCTGCGGAGCAGATTCAACACCAACAACAACAACAACAACAACAACAACAACAGCAACAGCAGCAGCAGAAGCAGACTGGCTGAATAATTTAAACAAAAAGGGTGCTAGAGTGTTAATTATTTACCTAAGAACTTAATTAATTAGGTACTTTAAGACTTGCTTTAGAAGAATCAGCAAAAACCATTTAAATTGGTGGTAAAGCTTGCCATGAGTTTTCTTGTCTACTACTGTTGTTACGGAACTGATAGTAGTATGTCCAAAAATTAATTCGCAAACTATCCAAGTTTTTATACAATATTTGTGCCCTACAACTCGGCAAAAGAGCGAGTTAACGGGTATTATTTTTTCACTCCATAGCAGCTGCTGACTGAATGACTGATTACGTCACATCAAACTGTGCTTTCTTTGTAAACTTGTGTAACCATTTTTTTCAAATGCCCTCAGCGATCTCCAAATATTTTCTAATAACTTGTGTTCTCAATGCATCACTTTCATTTGTTCGAGATTTGTATGCGGGTGGTTCTACTTTACTACTTTAGTTACATTTATAATAGGCTTAATTAACTTCAGTAATACACAGTGCAGGGTAGTTTTTGCAGCAGCTTATTTCCTTTTGATTATCGTGTTAGTATCTGCAATTATCGATTCAGTATCTATTGCTCTGGTAGATTAAAACTGTCCTAATTGATTTTCCAATATAAATTCACTTTTACTTGCGAAATCTTGATGTATGCTTGGTCGCGCTTTCCTTAAAACATTGTCTGTTAGAGATAGATTTGTTTTCTTGCTTTTTTATTTTACAGTAGCTAGGTGTAAGAAGTCAGTTTAGCAAGTAAGCTATCGTGCTTTCAGTCAGTAAGACAGGGTTAGAGTCTGTAAAGTTAAGGTAGATCGTTATTAGTAAAGTAAGACAAGGTGTGTTTGGAGTTGATAAGGGAGAGTTTTCGGGGGGGGTGAAACAGGGTGTGTTTGGAGTTGATGAGGGAGAGTTTTCGGGGAAATGAAACAGGGTGTGTTTGAAGTTGATAAGGGAGAGTTTTCGGGGAAATGAAACAGGGTGTGTTTGAAGTTGATAAAGGAGAGTTTTCGGGGGAAATGAAACAGGGTGTGTTTGAAGTTGATAAGGGAGAGTTTTCGGGGAAATGAAACAGGGTGTGTTTGAAGTTGATAAGGGAGAGTTTTCGGGGAAATGAAACAGGGTGTGTTTGAAGTTGATAAGGGAGAGTTTTGGGGGAAATGAAACAGGGTGTGTTTGAAGTTGATGAGGGAGAGTTTTCGGGGAAATGAAACAGGGTGTGTTTGAAGTTGATAAGGGAGAGTTTTCGGGGAAATGAAACAGGGTGTGTTTGAAGTTGATAAGGGAGAGTTTTCGGGGAAATGAAACAGGGTGTGTTTGAAGTTGATAAGGGAGAGTTTTCGGGGAAGTGAAACAGGGTGTGTTTGTTTCTTTTACTCACGTTTTTGTAAAATAGATGTCAAAGATAGATTAGAAAGTGAGAGTTTAAAATTAGGCAAGTTTTGTTTAGAATTTGTTGACTTCAAATTCAGGGATTTTTAAGGTACGCTAAAACCCAGCAATATTCGATCAGTTCTGTGAAAGGTTCCGGCAGCCTTCACGCTTGGTTTTTTAATCCGATTTTTTCTGATTTGTATTACTCGCTCTCTACACATTCTACACAGTTCACATGAATTTTGTCGATGATCTATCTGCTCTATATATATCCTTGCGTATCTGCTGTATTAAATTAGTACGCATGCACTTTTGGATAGTTGGCTGGCAGATTTGTTGCTGTGACATCATTTTCTGTGCACTTAATTCGTTTGCGTATCAATTAGATTTTTTCATCTTTCTATCTGCCTCTGAAGATAATCTATCTTTAGAGTAGATTTAATGAGTCGAAATATTTATAGGTAGTAATTATTTTCTTATATTTTTAAGGCACTTCTTTGCATCACCCCTTTTTGCTACTCTTGCTTGGATACTTGTTGCTTATGTAGCTAATAAATGTTTTGATAGCCTGTAGTGGCTTTTCTCAGTGGTGTTGTAGGTCATGAATTGTTTTGTTGATTTACTTGCCTAAATTGAGGCATTAAGTGAAATTTATTTTTTTTACCTACGTCTCAGAATCTTAGACAGAATAAGAATCTGTCCCCTGCATCTTAGACACTCAGTTCTGTCACCTGCATCTCAGACCCCTCAGTTCTGTCACCTGCATCTCAGACCCCTCAGATCTGTCACCTGCATCTCAGACCCCTCAGATCTGTTACCTGAATCTCAGATCCTCAGGTCTGTCACCTGTCACCAGTCACCTGCATCTCAGACCCCTCAGATCTGTTACCTGAATCTCAGATCCTCAGTTCTGTCACCTGCATCTCAGATCCTCAGTTCTGTTACCTGCATCTCAGATCCTCAGTTCTGTCACCTGCATGTCAAATCCTCAGTTCTGTCACCTGCATCTCAGATCCTCAGTTCTATCACCTGCATCTCAGACCCTCAGTTCTGTCACCTGCATCTCAGACCCCTCAGATCTGTTACCTGCATCTCAGATCCTCAGTTCTATCACCTGCATCTCAGACCCTCAGCTCTGTCACCTGCATCTCAAATCCTCAGTTCTGTCACCTGCATCTCAAATCCTCAGCTCTGTCACCTTTCACCTGCATCTCAGACCCTCAGATCTGTCACCTGCATCTCAAATCCTCAGATCTGTCACCTGCATCTCAGACCCTCAGATCTGTCACCTGCATCTCAGATCTGTTACCTGCATCTCAAATACTCAGGTCTGTCACCTGCATCTCAAATACTCAGGTCTGTCACCTGCATCTCAAATCCTCAGGTCTGTCACCTGCATCTCAGACCCTCAGTTCTATCACCTGCATCTCAAATCCTCAGGTCTGTCACCTGCATCTCAGACCCTCAGTTCTATCACCTGCATCTCAAATCCTCAGTTCTATCACCTGCATCTCAGACCCCTCAGTTCTGTCACCTGCATCTCAGACCCCTCAGATCTGTTACCTGAATCTCAGATCCTCAGTTCTGTCACCTGCATCTCAGATCCTCAGTTCTGTTACCTGCATCTCAGATCCTCAGTTCTGTCACCTGCATCTCAAATCCTCAGTTCTGTCACCTGCATCTCAGACCCCTCAGTTCTGTCACCTGCATCTCAGACCCCTCAGATCCTCAGTTCTGTCACCTGCATGTCAAATCCTCAGTTCTGTCACCTGCATCTCAGATCCTCAGTTCTGTCACCTGCATCTCAAATCCTCAGTTCTGTCACCTGCATCTCAGATCCTCAGTTCTATCACCTGCATCTCAGACCCTCAGTTCTGTCACCTGCACCTCAGACCCCTCAGATCTGTCACCTGCATCTCAGACCCCTCAGATCTGTTACCTGCATCTCAGATCCTCAGTTCTATCACCTGCATCTCAGACCCTCATCTCTGTCACCTGCATCTCAAATCCTCAGTTCTGTCACCTGCATCTCAAATCCTCAGCTCTGTCACCTTTCACCTGCATCTCAGACCCTCAGATCTGTCACCTGCATCTCAAATCCTCAGATCTGTTACCTGCATCTCAAATCCTCAGGTCTGTCACCTGCATCTCAAATCCTCAGATCTGTTACCTGCATCTCAAATCCTCAGGTCTGTCACCTGCATGTCAAATCCTCAGATCTGTTACCTGCATCTCAGATCCTCAGTTCTGTCACCTGCATCTCAAATCCTCAGTTCTGTCACCTGCATCTCAGATCCTCAGTTCTATCACCTGCATCTCAGACCCTCAGTTCTGTCACCTGCACCTCAGACCCCTCAGATCTGTCACCTGCATCTCAGACCCCTCAGATCTGTTACCTGCATCTCAGATCCTCAGTTCTATCACCTGCATCTCAGACCCTCATCTCTGTCACCTGCATCTCAAATCCTCAGTTCTGTCACCTGCATCTCAAATCCTCAGCTCTGTCACCTTTCACCTGCATCTCAGACCCTCAGATCTGTCACCTGCATCTCAAATCCTCAGATCTGTTACCTGCATCTCAAATCCTCAGGTCTGTCACCTGCATCTCAAATCCTCAGATCTGTTACCTGCATCTCAAATCCTCAGGTCTGTCACCTGCATGTCAAATCCTCAGTTCTGTCACCTGCATCTCAGATCCTCAGTTCTGTCACCTGCATCTCAAATCCTCAGTTCTGTCACCTGCATCTCAGATCCTCAGTTCTATCACCTGCATCTCAGACCCTCAGTTCTGTCACCTGCACCTCAGACCCCTCAGATCTGTCACCTGCATCTCAGACCCCTCAGATCTGTTACCTGCATCTCAGATCCTCAGTTCTATCACCTGCATCTCAGACCCTCATCTCTGTCACCTGCATCTCAAATCCTCAGTTCTGTCACCTGCATCTCAAATCCTCAGCTCTGTCACCTTTCACCTGCATCTCAGACCCTCAGATCTGTCACCTGCAGACCCTCAGATCTGTCACCTGCATCTCAAATCCTCAGATCTGTTACCTGCATCTCAAATCCTCAGGTCTGTCACCTGCATCTCAAATCCTCAGATCTGTTACCTGCATCTCAAATCCTCAGGTCTGTCACCTGCATCTCAAATACTCAGGTCTGTCACCTGCATGTCTAATCCTCAGGTCTGTCACCTGCATCTCAGACCCTCAGATCTGTCACCTGCATCTCAGACCCTCAGATCTGTCACCTGCATCTCAAATCCTCAGATCTGTTACCTGCATCTCAAATCCTCAGGTCTGTCACCTGCATCTCAGATCCTCAGTTCTGTCACCTGTCACCTGCATCTCAGACCCTCAGTTCTGTCACCTGCATCTCAGATCCTCAGTTCTGTCACCTGTCACCAGCATCTCAAATTCTCAGGTCTGTCACCTGCATCTCAAATCCTCAGGTCAGTCACCTGCATCTCAAATCCTCAGTTCTGTCACCTGCATCTCAGATCCTCAGTTCTGTCACCTGTCACCTGCATCTCAGACCCTCAGTTCTGTCACCTGCATCTCAGATCCTCAGTTCTGTCACCTGTCACCTGCATCTCAAATCCTCAGGTCTGTCACCTGCATCTCAAATCCTCAGGTCTGTCACCTGCATCTCAAATCCTCAGTTCTGTCACCTGCATCTCAGATCCTCAGTTCTGTCACCTGTCACCTGCTTCTCAGATCCTCAGTTCTGTCACCTGCATCTCAGACCCTCAGTTCTGTCACCTGCATCTCAGACCCTCAGTTCTGTCACCTGCATCTCAGATCCTCAGTTCTGTTACCTGCATCTCAGATCCTCAGTTCTGTCACCTGCATCTCAAATCCTCAGTTCTGTCACCTGCATCTCAGACCCTCAGTTCTGTCACCTGCATCTCAGACCCCTCAGATCCTCAGTTCTGTCACCTGCATGTCAAATCCTCAGTTCTGTCACCTGCATCTCAGATCCTCAGTTCTGTCACCTGCATCTCAAATCCTCAGTTCTGTCACCTGCATCTCAGATCCTCAGTTCTATCACCTGCATCTCAGACCCTCAGTTCTGTCACCTGCACCTCAGACCCCTCAGATCTGTCACCTGCATCTCAGACCCCTCAGATCTGTTACCTGCATCTCAGATCCTCAGTTCTATCACCTGCATCTCAGACCCTCATCTCTGTCACCTGCATCTCAAATCCTCAGTTCTGTCACCTGCATCTCAAATCCTCAGCTCTGTCACCTTTCACCTGCATCTCAGACCCTCAGATCTGTCACCTGCATCTCAAATCCTCAGATCTGTTACCTGCATCTCAAATCCTCAGGTCTGTCACCTGCATCTCAAATACTCAGATCTGTTACCTGCATCTCAAATCCTCAGGTCTGTCACCTGCATGTCAAATCCTCAGTTCTGTCACCTGCATCTCAGATCCTCAGTTCTGTCACCTGCATCTCAAATCCTCAGTTCTGTCACCTGCATCTCAGATCCTCAGTTCTATCACCTGCATCTCAGACCCTCAGTTCTGTCACCTGCACCTCAGACCCCTCAGATCTGTCACCTGCATCTCAGACCCCTCAGATCTGTTACCTGCATCTCAGATCCTCAGTTCTATCACCTGCATCTCAGACCCTCATCTCTGTCACCTGCATCTCAAATCCTCAGTTCTGTCACCTGCATCTCAAATCCTCAGCTCTGTCACCTTTCACCTGCATCTCAGACCCTCAGATCTGTCACCTGCATCTCAAATCCTCAGATCTGTTACCTGCATCTCAAATCCTCAGGTCTGTCACCTGCATCTCAAATCCTCAGATCTGTTACCTGCATCTCAAATCCTCAGGTCTGTCACCTGCATGTCAAATCCTCAGGTCTGTCACCTGCATCTCAGATCCTCAGTTCTGTCACCTGCATCTCAAATCCTCAGTTCTGTCACCTGCATCTCAGATCCTCAGTTCTATCACCTGCATCTCAGACCCTCAGTTCTGTCACCTGCACCTCAGACCCCTTAGATCTGTTACCTGCATCTCAGATCCTCAGTTCTATCACCTGCATCTCAGACCCTCATCTCTGTCACCTGCATCTCAAATCCTCAGTTCTGTCACCTGCATCTCAAATCCTCAGCTCTGTCACCTTTCACCTGCATCTCAGACCCTCAGATCTGTCACCTGCAGACCCTCAGATCTGTCACCTGCATCTCAAATCCTCAGATCTGTTACCTGCATCTCAAATCCTCAGGTCTGTCACCTGCATCTCAAATCCTCAGATCTGTTACCTGCATCTCAAATCCTCAGGTCTGTCACCTGCATCTCAAATACTCAGGTCTGTCACCTGCATGTCTAATCCTCAGGTCTGTCACCTGCATCTCAGACCCTCAGATCTGTCACCTGCATCTCAGACCCTCAGATCTGTCACCTGCATATCAAATCCTCAGATCTGTTACCTGCATCTCAAATCCTCAGGTCTGTCACCTGCATCTCAGATCCTCAGTTCTGTCACCTGTCACCTGCATCTCAGACCCTCAGTTCTGTCACCTGCATCTCAGATCCTCAGTTCTGTCACCTGTCACCTGCATCTCAAATTCTCAGGTCTGTCACCTGCATCTCAAATCCTCAGGTCAGTCACCTGCATCTCAAATCCTCAGTTCTGTCACCTGCATCTCAGATCCTCAGTTCTGTCACCTGTCACCTGCATCTCAGACCCTCAGTTCTGTCACCTGCATCTCAGATCCTCAGTTCTGTCACCTGTCACCTGCATCTCAAATCCTCAGGTCTGTCACCTGCATCTCAAATCCTCAGGTCTGTCACCTGCATCTCAAATCCTCAGTTCTGTCACCTGCATCTCAGATCCTCAGTTCTGTCACCTGTCACCTGCATCTCAGATCCTCAGTTCTGTCACCTGCATCTCAGACCCTCAGTTCTGTCACCTGCATCTCAGATCCTCAGGTCTGTCACCTGCATCACAAATCCTCATTTCTGTCACCTGCATCTCAGACCCTCAGTTCTGTCACCTGCATCTCAGATCCTCAGGTCTGTCACCTGCATCACAAATCCTCATTTCTGTCACCTGCATCTCAGACCCTCAGTTCTGTCACCTGCATCTCAGATCCTCAGTTCTGTCACCTGTCACCTGTCACCTGCATCTCAGATCCTCAAATCCGACACTAACGAACCCCATTCCAGCCTCCGTAATCATGCTGCAGCCATTTCCCGACCAAGAATTCGCTGAGGCCTGCCAACAGTTACAAGTGGAAAACACAGAAGGTTTCGAATTTTTTACCGAGAGTCACGACGTGCGCATATTTCGCCAGTACAATGAGACGTCGGGTTTGTACAAGTACAAAATTTACGGCTTCTTGCGCGGCGCTGCTCCCGAACTATGTGCTCAGGTTAGTTGCTGAGGGGCCGTAATTTATAGTTTAAGGTTTTTAGTTTCACATTTTAGCTTTAGCCTCCCAGATCCCCATGTTTTTGCTAGGGCCGCAAGCCTCCCAGATCCCCATATTGTTGCTAGGGCCGCAAGCCTCCCAGATCCCCATATTGTTGCTAGGGCCGCAAGCCTCCCAGATCCCCATATTGTTGCTAGGACCGCAAGCCTCCCAGATCCCCATGTTGTTGCTAGGGTCGCAAGCCTCCCAGATCCCCATGTTGTTGCTAGGGTCGCCAGCCTCCCAGATCCCTATCTAGTTAGAGCCGCCAGCCTCCCATATCCTAATTTTGTTAGAGACGCCAGCTTCCCAGATCCTCATGTTGTTGTTAGGGCCACCAGCCTCCCAGATCCTCATGTTGTTGTTAGGGCCACCAGCCTCCCAGATCCTCATGTTGTTGTTAGGGCCACCAGCCTCCCAGATCCTCATCTTGTTAGGGCCGCAAGCCTCCCAGATCCCCATATTGTTGCTAGGACCGCAAGCCTCCCAGATCCCCATGTTGTTGCTAGGGTCGCAAGCCTCCCAGATCCCCATGTTGTTGCTAGGGTCGCCAGCCTCCCAGATCCCTATGTTATTGCTAGGGCCGCAAGCCTCCCAGATCCCCATGTTATTGCTAGGGCCGCAAGCCTCCCAGATCCCCATATTGTTGCTAGGACCGCAAGCCTCCCAGATCCCCATGTTGTTGCTAGGGTCGCAAGCCTCCCAGATCCCCATGTTGTTGCTAGGGTCGCCAGCCTCCCAGATCCCTATCTAGTTAGAGCCGCCAGCCTCCCATATCCTAATTTTGTTAGAGACGCCAGCTTCCCAGATCCTCATGTTGTTGTTAGGGCCACCAGCCTCCCAGATCCTCATCTTGTTAGGGCCGCAAGCCTCCCAGATCCTCATGTTGTTGCTAGGGCCACCAGCCTCTCAGATCCTCAGGTTTTTAGTCCGGCTATTTATTGCGCTGATATTTTGAGCCTTCTATGAATCTCCTCCTAAGGTATACCGCGACTTAGACTATCGCCGCAACTGGGACTCCTACGTGAACGAGCTGAAAGTTCTATTACAGGAAGGCGAGGACAGGGAAGTGGTCTATTGGCACGTGAACTTTCCCTGGCCAATGTCGCACAGAGACTATGTTTATCAGCGTCAATTGAAAATTTTACAAACCGAATC
>CATNEM010000162.1:4330000-4505000 GCA_950096795.1 Macrostomum cliftonense
CACAGGGTGCAACGGGTGCCGCTGACTGGTGACGTCATTCACACCAGCACCGCCACCGTGTTTGTGGTGCCAAAGCCCGATAATTTTGCTCAAAATTTTCAGCTCAATCCGAATGATGTTGAAACTCAGGTGCGCAATTTTCTTTAGATCTGCTACACCTGCCCCCTTATCAGTTAGCGGGCTGCTAGCCCCACCCCTTTATCAGTTAGCGGGCTGCTACCCCTGCCTCCTTATCAGTTAGTGGGGTGCTACCTCTGCCCCCTTATCAGTTAGTGGGGTGCTACCCCTGTCCCCTTATCAGTTAGTGGGGTGCTACCCCTGCCCCCTTATCAGTTAGTGGGGTGCTACCCCTGTCCGCTTATCAGTTAGTTGCCGTTTATGCGCTTCTAATTTGACTGCTAAGCGCCTATTATTATTTAAAGCTTATTAACCTATAAATAGCCACACCCAGATAGAAATTAGTGAATTTACTCTAGCTTACTCATTTACCAAAAGATAAGCAAGTTTTTTTCCTTGGCAAATCCACCTTGAACCTCTCGCTCGTCCAGGTGTACCGGGCATCCGGTCCCGGTGGCCAGGGCGTCAACAAGAGCATGTCGGCTGTGAGACTGGTGCACAAACCAACCCGTATTCGAGTTGAATGTCAGGTGGAACGTACGCAGCATCAGAATTTAGTCATAGCCAATCAGATGCTGAGAGAAAAAGTGCTGCGTCATCGACTCGAAGCGTTGGCCGATGAAGAACGAGCGACCAGGGCTGTTCAGGTTAGGAGTCTGTTTATTGAGTCAAGGACTGAGTTAGTGAGTGAGTGAGTGAGTGAGTGAGTGAGTGTGAGTGAGTGAGTGAGTGAGTGAGTGAGTGAGTGAGTGAGTGAGTTAGTGAGGGGTGAGTGAGTGAGTGAGTGTGAGTGAGTGAGTGAGTGAGTGAGTGAGTTAGTGAGGGGTGAGTGAGTGAGTGAGTGAGTGAGTGAGTGAGTGAGTTAGTGAGAGTGAGTGAGTAAGTAAGTAAGTGAGTGAGTGAGTGAGTGAGTGAGTAGGTGAATAGTTGGTCAGTGAGTCAGTCTATGATGAACTGAGCTTATAAATTTGAATCGCCACCCCAAGCATAAAAACTTTGCATCCCGGATTGTTAACACGCAGAACCAGCGGGAGCGTTCCGACAGGATTCGAACCTACAACTATCAGCAGGGCCGCATAACCGATCACCGCGCCAAGGTTTCGTTAACAGTCAGCATGCAAGACTTTATGGCTCAGCCGGGTCCACAATTAAGCGGGGTTATTCAGTCACTGAGAGACCGCGAGGAACTGGCTGAATTGGAGCGAACTCTGGCCGACACAGGCGGTAGAAGTTCGACTGGAGTGAACAACTCAGACAACGAGTCCAACAGTGGCAATCGACAGCAGTCAGCAAAAGCAAATATTACTGGAGACTAGTGTTTATCACAATAGAGCTTTATTCCCGCTACTCTTATTGTCTTGTTCCATTCGCTGCTTGACTTTATATTAAACTAGGCAAAAATTAACTGCGTTTACTTAGAAAATCGAAAAATTCAAATATGTGTGCGTTACGTTTTTCTTTTTTTGCAGTCACTAACTACACTTAAAAGTACTGATATGTAACTTGGTTAACAGAGATTACATAATGCCCAGGTATATCATTCGATGACATTCGAATATTTACGTCCTACGATAAAGGAGGGTACAGTAATCCTAACAAATTGTTAGAGATGTTGGGTGAAACGTTTCTGGTCCACGTTTATTAATTGACAAAAAGATGACGCACTACGAAGCGAATCTGCTCAGCGCTTTAATAATTAACAAAAACAGTAACTGTTGTAGCTCTAAACTGCAAAAAATCCATCGACTGACAAGCTTTGGTTTACTGCTTGGTTGAATTTTTTGAGCCAAAAACATTACTGTCTATTTGCGGCAGAGCTTTCAGTATTTTGTGTTTTAACAAAAGTATTAAACATTAACTCTAGAACGACAAAGTTCAGAAAGAAAGTTTTCGGGACACTAACTGTTAAAAGTGTCATTTGAAAATTTTTAGGTGGTTAATTTCAAGATCAGTTATTACTGCTCTAAAATTCTTCTAACAAATGATATTCAAAACTATCTAGTTCAGGAGCTACTGATATTTGCGGAGGCTCGTAACCTCGTTAAACAGTTCTTAGAAAAAAACTTCCACAATTTAACTTATAAAAAATCACGTATTTTCTCTCGTCATTGCCATAGTTTTTACTTGATTCCCAGTTGTTGTGCAGCAGCTTGCTTAAAAATTGTAGTTTTAAAATAAATTACAGTGTCCACGGTGTTTTTTCTAAGTAACAGTATTTTTTTAGCAGATTACGGACTCTTTTGCCAGACTGCTAGTTAAGCCTGCTAATCATCAGCAAGTCAGACCTAATATGGATGATGAAACAATTGCTGAGGAGTATTTTCGTCTAAAAGAAAAATCGAACGAAAAGTTCCTTCAGATTGGGTATGTTTACTCTTTGTTTATTGTACTACAATGTAACCTACTGGGTTAGGGCCAAGGAAGGACTGTAGGCCCATGGCTTAGCATTCCATTATCTTGCATTAGGCCTATCTAGACTTACTAAGTCCAAGTCTTTTTTATTTATAGTCTGCATGATTTTGATTCATTGAATTACTCTAAGCTAGAAGTATTTTCTAACTTTTTAAGAATTTTATTTTGGTAGTAAAAATTTTTTAAAGTTGGGTAAGAGTATCACTTACCACTAGGTTTTTTATGCAAATGAATGCTATTAGTATCCTGAAATTCCAAAGTGCATCCCATAGTCAGGAAGGTGGCACAGTGTGTGTGGGAATAAATTTTGGGGGGGACAATCCCTGCCCCATGTATGCACCATTTGTGTACTCACTTGGGGCAAAAGTTTGAAGGACCAAAAAAGGTCCCACAAACCACTTCTTACCTATAACTTAATTACTTACTACATTTTTGCATGTAATCTCCTCTAAATCTTAGAAAATTTGCCACATTTTTTTTTCTGCCTACATTGCCAATTTTGCCAATTATATTGACAATTTTGCACTAGGTTGTGTGCCAATATGCGCCACACTTGTGTGCCAAGACCCTTTGTATATGCTGCATGTGCTGTGTATGCCAGAAATTTGTTAATTTGTGCTGGAAAATTCAGCAAAAATTGCCACCTTCCTGACTATAGGGTGCATCCTAAAATCTATCAGGATACAAAATTGCATCCTAAATTCAAGACCCCAATATGAAGCAAATTTTAATGGATTGGAAAATTTTCTAATCTAATAGACCTTTTAGTAATTGTCAGATCTGTCAGATTTGGTAATTGTCAGGACAAAAGATTAGTTAGTTTAAGTTTAGAAGTAAGTAAGCTTCAGGTAGATTCTAGTTTTAAAAATTGCATCCTTAAATCTAACTTAGAATGCAAAATCCCATCTGACTTTTGCCTTGGACAAAAAACCAGACTTGCCAAATCAGGGATTGATAATATATAAACTAAACAAGTGTATACTTTATATATTGTAGGCCTATACCATTTTTGTTTTATTATTACAAAGTATCAAATATACCTATAACCTTTAAGTCTGGCTTTTCTTGAAAATTTATACTAAATATTAAAAACAGGCCATGAAAAACATAGTTTTTTGTTTTCTAGCTATTATTTTAGCTTAGACCTATATAGACTAGACCTATAAATTAATTACAATTTTAGTCACTTATATTTCACCATGTTTTTGAGATAATTGGAAAATTTAAACCAAAGTATAGAAAATTTGCTTTTTATTTAGGATAAGTTAAAAGCTATAGGGACTTTGTAGGAGAGTGGATTTAGACAAACATTTTCAATCTATTATATACATAACAAAATAGGCAAAAATTCTTCTAGTAAAAATTTTGTTAGCAAATAATAAATCAAACCAAGCTTATAAAAAATTACTAAAAAGGAACAAATCTTCCTAAGCTATTGAAAATATATTTTCTAATCTGGGTATCTTTTTTGTGTAATAGGGATGGTATAGTATCTTGACTTTGAGAATAGCATTTTGAAATTTTGCATACTGTTTTTTTAATTCTTCACAAGAAAAGACCCCTTAAATGGGACTTTAAAAAATTGCATCTCTAACCCTGAAATTGCATCCTAAAATTAAGAACCTGTTGCAAATTTGTATTCTGTGCCCATCAAAAAAATAAACCTTGTGGCCAAGAAATAGATAAGCCCCTATAGATAAAAAAATGCATAAGCTTATAAATAATGCTTTCAACAATTAGAAAATTCATCAAGCTATACCTAGGAATCTTCTTGGCCTAAAATCAATATAAAAATATGTAAGTACCCCAGGAATCAGTTCCATTCCAATATCAATTGTGGAAAATGATGAACTATCAATTTGTTTAAATAGGTAGAATATTTACCAAGAAATTAAAACAACTATCTAAGTAGATAAAAAATCTCCCAAGCAAATAGACATTTTTAGGTGAAGGTAAAAAATTCCTTAGAATTCCCACAGGTAAGGATGCCAATTCCAATTAACTGGTTAACCAAGTTAACCCCCAAAACTGGGTTTTCAAAACTGCTTTTTCAGGTCCAGTTTTTTTGCACTGTTGAATTATTTTGTTAACAAGCTTTTTGAATTGTATTTTATAAACAAGCTAAGATTTTATGTTGGAATTTATAATTGTATCATTATATAACAACAACAAAACAACAAACTACACTGCGCCAGAGAGTAATGGGGGCAGTGTCAGATGGCGCGCCGCAGAGCCAGCGAGCGGACAAAGTCCGCCCCACCGGCTGTGTCGAGCGCCCCAGTGTCGCTCAGCAGGCAGTCCACGTATCGCCGGGTTCGGGCCTGGCCCCTCCTGAACGGGCCGTGCAAGGTCAGCAGCAGGACGTCCTGGACAGGTTGGGGGCAGTAGTCCTTGGCCCGGATCACGTGGCCCGCCAGTTGAAGTCGTCGCTGGCGCAGGATGATGGACGGGCGTTGCAGCTGGGCCCTCTCGTACAGGGCCTGGGTCCCGACGCTCTCGTTTACTTGGAAGGCCGCCCGGAGCAGCCCCGAGTGCGCCGAGTCCAGCTGCCGCTCCAGCGTAGCCGTCAGCGTCCACGTCTCGGCGTTGTACAGCAGGACGGTTTCGACAACCGCCTGCCATAGCCGAGCCCTCTGGCGGTCGGGCAGCGCTTCAGACTGGAGGACGGCATGAACCGATCTAAAGGCCGCCCACGCAAGTCCTCTGCGCCGCCGCAGGTCTTCCTCGACGTAGGGCACCAGACCGCCGAGGTAGGTGAACCGCTGGCAGCGTGCGAGCGTGATGTTCTGCCCGTCTGCGCCGCGGCACGTCAGGTCCGCTGGAATGTCGGCCGGCACGGTCAGCACCTCGGTCTTCAGCGTGTTGATGGTAAGGCCGACGCTTGAAGCCACCTCAGCCAGCCTGTCGATCTGGCGCTGGGCGCCTTCAACGGTCGAAGACAGGAGGGCGAGGTCGTCGGCGTAGCCAAGCACACTGAGGCGCTTCTCACTGTGGCGCCGGCCGATGCGTCTGCGCAGCAAAAAGCCGTCGTCAGCTGAGGGGAGTGCGTTGCGGAGCACCCAGTCCAAGACCAGCACGAAGAGGAACAGCGCTAGCGTGTCGCCCTGCAGCACTCCAGACGAAGTGTCGAACAGGTCGGATAAGCCGTCCGCCGTGACCACAGCAGCGCGCGTGTCGCGGTAAAGCGACATGATGGCGGCGATCAGCTGCTGCGGCACCCGATAGGCCTCGAGGACGAATGGGAGCGCGGCCCTCAACACCGAGTCAAACGCCTTTCGGAAGTCAACAAAGACCAGGATCAGCGTCAACTGGCGGATGCGCGCCTCCTCGATGACACGGCGGAGTGCGAGAATCTGAGTCACTGTACCGCGTTGCGGCCGGAACCCGTTCTGCTCATAGCGGAGGTACGGGTCCAGCACCGACTGCAGACGAGCGAGAAGCAACCGATTGAAAAGCTTCGCGGTACAGGACATCATTGAGATTCCGCGGTGATCTTCTTTCCGCGTTGTCCCGGCCTTCTTCGGGATCGGCACGATGTGCGCTATGTTCCACTCGGTGGGCGCAGGGGCGCCGGCGAGCACGCGGTTCATGACGCCTGTGACTTGCGAAGCCACACAGCGGAGCCGCAGTGCCTCAACCGGGACCTCGTCTGGGCCGAGCGCCTTGCCGCCTGGTGTTCTCCGAGCAAGCAGCAACACATCCTCCGTGGTGACTGGGATGGTGCAGAAGTCCTCCTCAGCTGGTAGTGGCGTGTCCGCCGGGAGCGCGAAGTTGGCGGGCAGCGGTGGGGCGGGCGCGTTCACGATCCGCGAAGAAGTCGCGCAATTCATTCCTGCGCTCCTCCGGAGTGTCGCCGGCCAGATTCAGCGCCACACGCCTTTTGCGCCCCGTCAGAGTTCTAACGGCCGTCCACACCGCGCGGCTCTTCACGTCGGGGCCAGCACCAGTGATGGACCGGACGGCGTCGTCGACTGCGGCCTGCTGCCGCTCTTCCAGAAGACGCGCAAACGCCTCCTCGGCGTCGCCCGTGGGCCGTCGGGATCTGCGGAGTCGCTCGATGTTCAGCCGCGCCTGCCTGATGGTCGGGTCGCTCTGCCAGACGGGCAGCAATCGCTGCGCCGGTCGCATCAGCGGGACCGTCTGTTCGGCAGCGGTTCTGACGGCGGTGCTGATGTCGGAGTACTCCGCCTCGCGCTGGTCGCCAAGCGCGGGGACGAAGGCGCCCGCAAACTTTCGTTTCACGCGGGGGTCCAACAAGGCACGATAGTAGCGCCGTGGCCGCTGCTTCGGTGGTCGGTAGAGCGGGTCGTTAAGGCGCAGGTCGCAGAGCAAAAGACGGTGGTCGGACCGTAGGGCCAGCGGAGCCATGGTGTCACAGTTGATGACGCGGCGACGCTCTCGGGCGCGGACCAGCGCATGATCGAGTTGCGCCAGTCGCCTCGTGGCGTTGCGGCCGCGCGCGTTCCGCCGCCTTCTCTTGCAGCCCCCAAAGGTGACCAAGCGGGCCAGGGGCTTGCGGAACTGGGTGTTCGCGGACACCAGGTCCAGCCGATCAAGCAGGTCCTCCAGGGCATCCGTGTTGGTGTTCTCGCGTCCCATGACGAATGGTGAGCGCTCGGACCTCCGCGGACCTGCGTTCAGGTCTCCGAGCACCACCAACGTATCACGGTTGGGCACCCCTTCCAGCTGCCCGGCGAGGAAGTCAAAGAAAGCGCTTGCTTCTTCTGGGTGAGCAGCTGTGGGTGCGTATGCGCAGAACAGTCGGATGCAGCGAGCTCGTAGTCGCAGGTCTACTCGCAGAAGGCGCGGAGACAACGACGAGCAGTGCACGCTTTCCCAGAGGCGCGGTCCAACCAGCACACCGACGCCGCCGCGACCGCGGCCGTCTGCCGACGTGTACAGGAGGTTCCACCCGGCGCCAAGGTCCTCTTACTGGAGACCTGGCTCTGCCACGATAGACACCTCCTGCAGCATGATAAGGTCCAGCTGTAGGTCGTGGGACAGCTGGACGAGCAGAGTGCGACGCCAGGGGGCCTTCAGAGTCCGGCAGTTCAGCGTGCCGAGCCTGAGGCGACCACCTGGTACGGCTAGGGCCCGGTGACGTTGGGCCTCATGGTCCCCGGCGCCACCCGGCGGATCCAGATCAGAGACGGCTGGGGTTTGGGGCAACTGGCGTCTGGCAGCACCTCGGAGTCGCCCTCGTTGGTTGCGCTCACACCAGCGTTCTTTGCGGCGTTTCGCACTGCGCTGTCCCCTGCGCGTCCTTGATTTGCCGATCTTGGCTGCCGCAGCCGAAGTGCGGCCGACCAGGCCAACCGAGGTCATCTGCTGTCTGATGGGCTGACCGCAGTGCCAGGAGGTGTCGGCTATACTTGCACGATTGTGCAAATATAATGGCCCGCAAATATAATGGCCCGCAAATTCTATATATCTTTATATAGAATTTCACAATTATTAAAAACAATTTCTATGAAAGATTTAATTCTTTCAACCTTAATTTATGACATGAGCTATGCACAGACAGTCATAATTCGTGAGTCACAATCATACATGTCCAACCTAAAAATTTCACCCATCCAGTGCAACTTAGTTTTACCAAAATTTTGCAACTTACTTTGAGTCAAAGTTCAAAAGACCAATAAAAGGTCCAGTGAACAACTTTTGCTTAAATCTTCTCAATTCTTCTCCTTTTTTGCAACTTACCACCTCCTTTTTGTGACTTACTTCCTCATATTTGTGACTTACCTCCTCAATTTTCACTGATTTTGCAACTTACATCGCCAATTTTGCAATTTTTATTGACGATTTTGCCTTGGTCCGGCAGCCGTTTCACCTGTCCGGTTTGGACAGGTTGGATGGGTATTGGGCATGTATGGTCACATTAGGATAGGACTCAGAAGTATAGCTGTATATACTGTATTGCATGCAAGTTGCAATATTTGTGATAGACTAGTACTATAGGCCTCATAAAAATTTATTGACAATTTGTTAAAAATAAGGTATTTTTTTAAATTGCTAATGTTAATTTTGTTTACAGTAGTACTTTTTGTTTTAAATAGTATTTTATTGTTGTTTGTTTCAACTAGTGCTTTTAAGTTACATTACTTTTTAATATACTTTAAAAATCTTGAATATGTAAAAAATAAATTGAAAGCATCCTTTGGTCATGGAAAAAGGGTACACTTGACAAAGAAAATCTGATACAAAATCACCTTTAAGTTTCAAGCATTTTTATGGTGTGTGCATACTAAAAGACATTTTCTGATGGCTAAAATAAAAAAAACTGGTCTTGGTAAAAAAAGTTAACTGGTTCCACAAAATAGACAGTTTTTTGTATCCCTTATTATAGGCTCAAAAAATTAAAATATCTCTCCAAGAAGGTAAAAAATCTTCCTTAGTATTAGGAAAATCTCTATAGTAGATAGAAAACTTTTTCTACTAGGCCAGTAGAAAATTCCATTCCCCCAACTAGCTATTTTAGTCAACAATATCTTGTCAATAAAGATCAAGAAAGAAATTCTAAATTGAAAATCCACTATACATTTTTTAAAATTTTTACTAAACTTGGACATAAAAGCCTAGAAAGCAAATATATACAGTGTAAAATATAAAGTAAAAAATTAAGTGTAATACTATCTATGTAATTTTGTGAATTAATGCACAAATTTTGAATTACCAGGTCATATCTAATAGTCAAACACGTGGTTAAGCCACTATTGGACAAAATGGCAATCACATAATAGCAATGAACCAATGAAAACATACATTTGTGCTGCCAATTTGGATTAACAGGTCATTCTTAATTTTGTGCCCATGCATTATTTTGAATGACTTATCTATACTTTCATGAGAATGAGAGTATTTTAAATTATCCTCTTTCAATTAAATGACCCCTCTGCAAATAACTAATCAACTTATCAACCCTATCAATTTTCAAACCAGGGATAAAAGGCAGCTGTAATTTTTGTTTCTTTATATTATAATTTTAACCAACAAACTAACTGACCAATGCAACAGGAACCTGCCTCGCAGTGGCTATCGCAAATGGCAGCCCTACTTTGACCGAGCATTCGCCGTATTTACTGAACTCTGGCGCTTTCAACAGCAGCACAGGGAGGCTCTCAGCGAGCAGCAGGTGCTTAAACGGCATCACATTGGCGAGATTGCCTCTAAAATTGGTCAATTGTACTATCAGTACTATCTGAGGACTAGCAATACGGCTTATTTGACTGAGACCTACTGTTTCTACTATGCTATCCGATGCAGAGGCTACTATAACAATGCTAAGCTGGAAAAACGGTTTGTTTGTTTAATTGATCCTACCTGCCGATAATCTTGATGAAGCTCAACTTTCCAGCCTCCTCAACCCTTCATATATCCCTAAATCAAGGCCGGACTACATGGTAAAGAAGCTGCGCTACCTTTGCCGCTTCATCCTAGTCTGTCTGGTGCTTGAGAACGGCAAGCTAGCCGCCGAGCTGATGCAGGACCTCAGCCGGGACATCGCCGACTACGAGGCCACTTATCAGCCATTCGACGCCGCTTGGTGGTGCCGCGTAGCCGACGAGATTCGCGCCATGCTTCGGGCCGCCCAACCGTTGAGCCTGCTGGACTCGGACGGCAGGCAGCTGTTTCTGAAACGACGCCTGTCGCCAGACACCAGCCCGCCTCTGGCCGACTTCCCGGCGCTTCGAGCCAGTTCGCCGCAGCTGCCACTTCGTCTAGCTGACGCCCTGATTGTTGGCTGCTGCGCCGATCAGGCCAAGTTCAGCGAATTATCAGTCGACATGCTGCGGATGTCGCTGACATTGGAGAGGCAGCCGGTGGTTAGAAGTGATCCAGCCGGTCTGGGAGACAATCCTGGACAGCGCCAGGTGTGTAGCTGGTTGTGAGGGCTTCCTGACTGTGGGATGTAAGCTGTCTGATGTGTGGGATGTGAGCTGTGTCTGATGTGTGGGATGTGAGCTGTGTCTGGTATGTGGGATATGAGCTGTGTCTGGTATGTGGGATATGAGCTGTGTCTGATGTGTGGGATATGAGCTGTGTCTGGTATGTGGGATATGAGCTGTGTCTGATGTGTGGGATGTGAGCTGTGTCTGGTATGTGGGATGTGAGCCGTGTCTGATGTGTGGGATATGAGCTATGTCTTGTATGTGGGATATGAGCCGTGTCTGATGTGTGGGATATGAGCTGTGTCTGGTATGTGGGATATGAGCTGTGTCTGGTATGTGGGATATGAGCTGTGTCTGGTATGTGGGATGTGAGCTGTGTCTGATGTGTGGGGTGTGAGCTGTGTCTGATGTGTGGGGTGTGAGCTGTGTCTGGTATGTGGGATATGAGCTGTGTCTGGTATGTGGGATGTGAGCTGTGTCTGGTATGTGGGATGTGAGCCGTGTCTGATGTGTGGGATATGAGCTGTGTCTTGTATGTGGGATATGAGCCGTGTCTGATGTGTGGGATATGAGCTGTGTCTGGTATGTGGGATATGAGCTGTGTCTGGTATGTGGGATATGAGCTGTGTCTGGTATGTGGGATGTGAGCTGTGTCTGATGTGTGGGGTGTGAGCTGTGTCTGGTATGTGGGATATGAGCTGTGTCTGATTGTGGGATGTGAGCTGTGTCTGATGTGTGGGGTGTGAGCTGTGTCTGGTATGTGGGATATGAGCTGTGTCTGGTATGTGGGATATGAGCTGTGTCTGGTATGTGGGATGTGAGCTGTGTCTGATGTGTGGGGTGTGAGCTGTGTCTGGTATGTGGGATATGAGCTGTGTCTGGTATGTGGGATATGAGCTGTGTCTGGTATGTGGGATGTGAGCTGTGTCTGATGTGTGGGGTGTGAGCTGTGTCTGGTATGTGGGATATGAGCTGTGTCTGATTGTGGGATGTGAGCTGTGTCTGATGTGTGGGATGTTAGCAGTGTCTGGTATGTGGGATATGAGCTGTGTCTGATGTTTGGGATGTGAGCTGTGTCTGATGTGTGGGATGTGAGCAGTGTCTGGTATGTGGGATGTGAGCTGTGTCTGATTGTGGGATGTGAGCTGTGTCTGATGTGTGGGGTGTGAGCTGTGTCTGGTATGTGGGATATGAGCTGTGTCTGGTATGTGGGATATGAGCTGTGTCTGGTATGTGGGATGTGAGCTGTGTCTGATGTGTGGGGTGTGAGCTGTGTCTGGTATGTGGGATATGAGCTGTGTCTGATTGTGGGATGTGAGCTGTGTCTGATGTGTGGGGTGTGAGCTGTGTCTGATGTGTGGGATATGAGCTGTGTCTGACGTTTGGGATGTGAGCTGTGTCTGATGTGTGGGATGTGAGCAGTGTCTGGTATGTGGGATGTGAGCTGTGTCTGATTGTGGGATGTGAGCTGTGTCTGATGTGTGGGATGTGAGCCGTGTCTGATGTTTGGGATGTGAGCTGTGTCTGATGTGTGGGATGTGAGCCGTGTCTGATGTGTGGGATGTGAGCTGTGTTTGATGTGTGGGATGTGAGCTGTGTTTGATGTGTGGGATATGAGCTGTGTCTGATGTGTGAAATATGAGCTGTGTCTGATGTGTGGGATATGAGCTGTGTCTGATGTGTGAAATATGAGCTGTGTCTGATGTGTGGGATATGAGCTGTGTTTGATGTGTGGGATGTGAGCTGTGTTTGATGTGTGGGATATGAGCTGTGTCTGATGTGTGAAATATGAGCTGTGTCTGATGTGTGGGATATGAGCTGTGTCTGATGTGTGGGATGTGAGCTGTGTCTGATGTGTGGGATATGAGCTGTGTCTGATGTGTGGGATTTATTAGCTTCAAACCTTGAGTTTTCACGAATGCTTAAATTTTGTAATGTGTGTTGCTATGCAGTCAGCCAATAATATATTTCCCTAGCTGACTACGAATAATTCGCTAATAAACTTGCATCAAAGGGCGCCGCCAGTCCAGAAGCCAGCATCTCGGAGTCGCAGAACCCACACAAGTATCTGTTGTACAGACCCAGCCTGGCTGAAATCATTTTCTCACTGAACTCAACGTTTAACGATTTGCCAGACGACGGTGTTGTGCTAGTGTACTTTAGCGCCGATGGTAGACGGTGCCCGCAGCGCGGCAAGAAGGAGGAATGTGAGTTGTGTTTACGTTGATGCTGACAATTTAAAGTTAAATGGTGTTAATTCTACTCGGGTCATAAATTTGGCCAAAAAAACAAAGTTAGATCAGGGTGAGGGAAATGCTTTGTGTAATTTGAAACGGCCAATTCGTTGCTTGATTTATTAGAAACCTGCGTATTTCTTGCCGCTTTGCGACATTTTTCTTTGATACTTTATGATTTACGTTTAACCAACCCGTGTAACCTGAAACCATCCCCCCTCCCCCTAGCAACAAGCGGCTATAGAGACGGCGGCTTGGCGGTTCAGAAAAGTCGCGAGTCGGACAAGCCGGGTAAACAGCCGGAGGGTCGTAGGCCCGCCGGTGGCGGAGGACCCGTCAGGGATACCAGATGGTGAGTTCTGCTACAGTGGGTTATTATTTGTGTTTAATATTGTTCCACTAAACTATATATAATAAACCTATTTCAGCTTCTATCCCGGCGATATGTATTGTTTTACCCGAAAACCAGTGTTTCTAATTGTCGATTCGGACAATAGTACCGCTTTTAAGGTAAGTTATTTTAATGTGTTGGGTTTTTTCTACTTAGAAATGAAAAAAATCCCAATTTATAATCAATATTTCAGAAGTTTCCTAATCTGTTTAACGAACCTCTGGTCTGCTTGATGTCGCCTGAGCAAATTCCAAGTTCTGTCTGTCCCGGTAAGTGAATTAGCTACTTTTAGTAATGATATAATGGTAGCTTTTAGATTTAATGTAAATAATTTAACCTTCAAAGTGGGTTACTATTGGTTTTGTACTGTGGACTATCAACTGCAACAATAGCCACCTAAAACCCTTCAAGATAGTAATCAAAAAGATATCATACTTTAAAATCACAAAATTACAGTGATTTTATAAGTTACATCTGCGTATAGCTAAATATATATCTTTTTAACTGCATCAAGTTTAGTATAGTAGACTAGCCAATTGTGGCCCCCTTCCCCCGAACAAAGAAGCCGTTTTTTTAACAAGCCGTTCCTCCACTAATCCATTCAGACGGTCGGCAGAGCGGCAGCCTGTTCACTCTGTTCCTGCACTGCCCTCTATCCGGCATGGCTCGCCTCTGCGGCGCCAATACCGTTCAGCTGCCGGCCTGGGAGCGCGGCCTCATCCTCATGGACGGCTGTTTAGCTGAAGCTGGCCGACTCCTACTGCAAAACAAAGACGTTGGTGAGTATCCTGTTTTGGCTAATATTGTCGGCTTGATTATTAATGGTTTTTAAATAATAATCCCCTTCGAAACCGCGGCCAGATCCCGTGTATCAACTGTTCTTCCGCGACGATTTCTTGCGCGCTCTGCTGCTGCGCTTCCTGGTGTGCTGCCTGGCGTTGCGCCTGCACCGCGACTTCCAGCCGCCTCGCTGCTACCCGACTGCCCATCCCGCTCTGCCGGATGATCTGCTAGACGTGGACTCGGTGCAGGCCCGCGTGCTGGACCTGGCTGAGCTGTTCGACGCCAGGGAAATTTTCTGCGAGGCTGGTAAGTACTTTTAGCATCTGTACTTTTATTGCTAAGTACTGTAAGCGCCTACTGTCATAAATCATTATTGCTTAACTATTTCAGCGGATTACTCCAGGGAGTAATCAAACTCTAATTGAGTTCGAGCTTGCACTCTTCGTTTAAGTAACAGTTTTTTCTTATTAATAAGTATTTTTACAAAGACTTACGGTTTGTATTAGTAATTCTATACTACTCCTTGTATGCGCATTTTTATCCTTGGTTGCAACATTTAGTAATTATAGGTATTCTATGTTATTATATTCAATTGATTTCATAACTATTTTTTGCATCTAATTATGGTCCAACTGACTACTACTTAGTAGTTATTGTTCTGGTCCTGTTTCCTGTGCTAAAAAATCAATGCTTTTATTGTTGTTGTTTCTATAAATTATTTTTTTCTTTCAGCAGCTTTTTTCAAAGTTAAGCATTTAAGCAAGTAATTACTAATTTGCATCGAATGCCTCCGCTTATTTAGTAGTACTGTTGAAATTTTACTAGCGAAATTTTAAAGCCGCGCTTATTGGCTATATTATGCGCGTATTTTTCTATTCAATTTCACGCTTGTTTAAAGCTCTCTACAATTATTTGTATTCATATTTATTAATAGCTAAAAAATTCAATCTAGTTGTCGAAATCGTGCTATTTTTGTTAAATTTTATACTAAATAGTAATAAAAACGTCCTAAGGCAGGACTTGTCAAATTGTAACTTTTTTTTCATTCATTTGCAAGTGTAATCGCGTTTTTTCTTTCGATTCCTAACTGATGCACTGGGCACAAGTTTAGGCTGTAAAGCTAATTGTACAAAGGGTCTATGGTTTATTTACATACCAGCGGGACCCATCATATTTATTTTTGTCTGCCTGTTTGTTATTTAAACCATCCTAGACTCTTCGAAAATATAATACGAGGTATTTATGGTTTATATAGAAATCACTCTAAATTTATTGTACAGGGTACAAGCAATGTTCTCTACCCCACCCCGTCAAAAATGGTTAGGGTTGCAATAAAACTCAATCTGCATTAACACCAAGCTGGCCATTGACTGTAAAATCATTAAATTAGGTCGCGAGTGTACATAAGCTCTCCAGTCAATGTACATTATAAGAGGACCAATTGTATTCAATTATTCTTTAACCCATCCCGTCAAAAATTGTTAGGGTTGTAATAAAACTCAATCTGCATTAACACCAAGCTGGCCATAGACTGTAAAATCATTAAATTAGGTCGCGAATGTACATAAGCTCTCCAGTCAATGTACATTCTAAGAGGACCCACTGTATTCAATTATTCTCTACCCCACCCCGTCAAAAATTGTTAGGGTTGCAATAAAACTCAATCTGCATTAACACCAAGCCGGCCATAGAACCGACGATCATAGACTATTTTAATTGGAAATAGCTGGTATAGCCAGGATTTTTTATTAACTGATTTTAAATCTATTCTGTGCAAAATTCTTGCAGCCAATGCCTGACGCTTCTGGTACTCCCGCTGCTGCCGCTGCTGCTGCTGTTGATTCTGCCCCACCACCAGCAACGGCTAATGCTAATTCTTCCAGCGCCGGTCAAAGGGCTCGCAGCAGGTCGTCGTCTGCGTCCGCCGCTTCGTCCAAGGGTCGTCGCCGACGCTCTTCGTCGTCATCCTCGTCGGGTTCGTCTTCGTCGCCGGCCTCATCGAAATCGAAATCGCCAGCTGGCGGCGGCGCCAAGACCAAAGGCAAGAGCAAGTCGCGATCAAATTCTTCCGACTCGTCTCGCTCCTCCTCGTCTGCAGCCTCTTCCGATTCTTCGTCATCATCTAGCAGTTCCTCGTCTAGCAGCAAAACCAGCGCCGCCTCGTCGTCCGGCAATCGGCGTCGTCGACGAGCGTCGTCGTCTTCGTCGCCGGCTCGGCCAGCTAAGGTTGGAGCGGATAATCTGTAGTTTGATTGCTGAGATTTTGAAGTGTGGCATCGATCTTGGCGTGAGATTTTGAAGTTTGGCGTCGATCTTGGTGTGAGATTTTGAAGTGTGGCGTCGATCTTGGTGTGAGATTTTGAAGTGTGGCGTCGATCTTGGTGTGAGATTTTGAAGTGTGGCGTCGATCTTGGCGTGAGATTTTGAAGTGTGGCGTCGATCTTGGCGTGAGATTTTGAAGTGTGGCGTCGATCTTGGTGTGAGATTTTAGAGTGTGGCGTCGATCTTGGCGTGAGATTTTGAAGTGTGGCGTCGATCTTGGTGTGAGATTTTAGAGTGTGGCGTCGATCTTGGCGTGAGATTTTGAAGTGTGGCGTCGATCTTGGTGTGAGATTTTGAAGTGTGGCGTCGATCTTGGTGTGAGATTTTGAAGTGTGGCGTCGATCTTGGCGTGAGATTTTGAAGTGTGGCGTCGATCTTGGTGGGAGATTTTGAAGTGTGGCGTCGATCTTGGTGTGAGATTTTGAAGTGTGGCGTCGATCTTGGTGTGAGATTTTGAAGTGTGGCGTCGATCTTGGTGTGAGATTTTAAGTGTGACGTCGATCTTGGTGTGAGATTTAGAATTATCGTGTCGATCTTCTCCCCTATTCCAGATCCGGGTCACCCGCCTGACCCGCAACGTGGCCCGCGCCCACCTCGAAGAGATATTTGGCATGTACGGCAGCCTGCGTCACATCGACCTGCCCGCCGATCGCCAGCACCCGGAGCTGATTCGCGGCTTTGCCATCATCGAGTTCGAGTCCCCCGCCGAGGCCGCCGACGCCGTCAGGCACATGGACGGCGGCCAGATTGACGGCCAGGAAATTCAGGCTAAGCTGAAGCAGCCGCCGCCAGCAAGGCGGCCCACCGTTGAGCCGCCGCGGCGACTGCAGCGAGGCGCCAACAATGTCGGGTCAGCTGCTGGTGGACGGAGAAGGCGGCGATCCAGTTCGTGACGTCATAAGGCCTGCTAATTTGTCCCGGAACTAGTCAGGCATTGCGACATAATTTAAGTAATTGAGATCATTTGAAATTGCCCCCTCCCTATAAGCATGAAAAACAGTTGTTTTGTTAATATGTTCAAAGCGACTCAATTTATCTCTTAACTCCTGAAAATGTGTTTAGAAACTATCCCAAATTGACTGCTCAGATTTTTACTACTTGATTGGGCTTAGTTAACGTGTAGGATTAGGATTATTAGCCTGCATTTTTTGCATTAAATCTTGGCGTAATCTATCTGTAGCCTAAAAAATTCACCAATGTTTGCTTTTTGTCTTGCTGCTTACTTCTTATGGTTTGAATAAACTGTCTGTAAAGAAAGCTCTGCCTTCTGCGCTCGTTTAATGTAAAAGAGCAGAATATTTTTGCTGTGCCATAAGTCTTTTTTCTTTGTTTTTTTCGAATTTCTAGCTAAAATTCCATGGCCAATTGGTAATTGCCTCAGCCTAAAGCGCTGCCTGCAACTAAACTTCATCACCCTAGGTAGCGAAAAACTTTTTACCTTTTGTTCTGTGCCTAGCGATTCAGCTTCACTTCCGCTAGAATCATTTTTAACTCTGTGGGTTGTTAGAATCGGGTAGTTCTATCCTTTTTCGTAAAACTATTCAGACAGTCATGCTGGACCAACATCCGACACCCGGTGCTTTGTTTAGCGAAGCCAGTAGCGCAAGGTAGCTACTTGTTGTAGCTGGATTCATGCTTCTCAGGAAGGTGGGTTCGGTGAGACTGAGGTTGCAAGCTTCCTTTCGACGGCAGCTCAGCTCGGCTATTCCGTTTCTTTGTAACGGAAGCAAATGCCTCTCGCTGCGTCTGTCCGGTAGGATGGGAAGTTCCAAAGAAAAGGAATTTAAGAAAGAAAACAGCGGCTATAAATTTGCTGAACACGCCTGTCTTGCTTTCCTTCAACTTATCTTTTGGAAAGATTTGCTTCACTCCTTGCAACATGCGTACCATTGTATTGCTTTTGATAGCTGCTCAGCTGGTGATTTCGGGAAACTCATCCTGCCCGTCTGACATGACTGAGGTTGGCGGCACTGAGAAATGGTGCGTCAAGAAGTACAGCAACTCAATGACATTCTGCGACGCGGTGAAGACGTGCCACAAGACCGGCCAGGAGATGATCAGCAAGCCCGTTTATGAGGCCATGAAGGCAAGCAGCACTATTCCGAGTGACAGGTGGTGGGTCGGACTGGTCGATGCCCTCAACGAGAGGCACAGGCAACAAGGACGGTTGGGTGTGGATTAAAGACGGCCAGGTCACCAATGGAATCGAAAACTACTTTCATCCTGACGAGCCCAATGATAGCAACAATCAAGACTGCATAACTACGACTGGTTCTAAGGTGCTGAGAGATGAGGGATGTCATGACAAAAACCCATTCTACTGCTACTCGGACGCCGCTGTGGCCAATCGGACCGCTTCGAAGCCGAGTCAAGGAAATTTCAGGCTCGTGAAAATCACCGTGTTCGAGCAGGGGGACGGGGGACGCCGGCTGTTGGATCCAGAAGACCAAGGCTAGAACCTTCGAAGACTGCACCCGAGTTTGGTGACTGCGTCGGATTCTACTGGCACCCGGTCAGGAGGCAGTGCGTCCTGCTGCCCTACTTTGACGCCAGCATTCCGCTAGACCATTTGGAATTTTCTGCCAACGGAGATGAGAAGCTGCAGTGGAAAAAGTACTTGCGTCTCTATTGATGAGGACGAAAGCCACAGCTTGAATGCTGACAAGATGTGAGCCATAAGAGGCAACATTTCTCAACTCACCTTTTGCAGAAATATGGTTACTGCTGACAAAAAACTTCGACTTGCAACTATTTTTATCACCTTATTTGTCAATAATTTGATGGAGCTTGATGCTATAGTGGTGTCACATTTCATAAACTTTGTTTTCTTTTTCAGCCTACATCTTCTTGAAACTTGAAATATGATCTATCGATTGAGGAAGGCATACCAAAAATGTCTTACATGCTTGCAATTACTAATACTTCTGGTGTTGAATTAATTATATTTTTTGCCAAACTACGCTCGTATATAGTTGACTCAGATACACGTGTGCTGAAAAGAGCTTGGCCTAAATAACTTAAGGATACAATTCCAGATGCGTGAAATTTTTGCTTGATTATTAATAAGTCAAGTTTTCTTTAATACACAGTCAGTACTAGAGCAGACATCTAGTACATGCATGTGAAAGGCTTGAGATGTAAATTTGCTTCTATATGGATGCACATTAAGATTCGCAACTTTGAAGCCACATGAACATGATTTTCCATTCAGTAACACTGTCTATCCCAGTTTTTAGATCCCTTTAAAATTGAACGGGGTCTAATAACTGGTGTGACTTATCCTTGTCTATTGTTCGTCTACGAGCGTTATATCCTTATCTTTTGAGGAGTTAGTGAGTGCTTCAAGGCTGACTGAAACAATGCATGTGCGAAACAGCAATTCGGCTCCTTGAAGTGTCTTCACTTTGGTCCCAAGCCCAACTGACGAATTAGGCTATGCCTGGTCACCCTAAAGGCGACTAATGACTTGACATCCTAAGAAGTGTTCAAGTGGAGAAAAAAGTGTCTACTAAGATTCCTCTGATCCTGACAAATACTTCAACCTAACTTTACCAAATAATGTACGTGGGCGAGCGGCTCGGCGGTCTAGCGCGTCTAGCTTGCGTGCCATTGCACATTGTAAGTTGTTTATTTTCTTTAGGGCGGTTTCGTGTGCAGGGTCACATTAATTTGGGGCCTTGCGCACGAATTTGGTGGGTGTAAAGAAACAAATGGCACTGGATGAGTGGATGGCAAAAACAGTTTCGACCATTGGTTTAGGAAGCCTCATTACAAGAGTTGAAACACCGAAAGGCATGTGGTTGTCGGATTAGCTTTGTGAAAGCTTCAATGTTGCAGCTTCCGCTGATTCTGTTGGTGCTGAACTCAACAAAATTCACCTATCATCACTTTGACATTGCATGGCGGCTGAGGTGACTCGAATAAGCGAGTTGGATTCGCTCACAACAACTTCTTAGAGTCAGATAACGAGGCTCAGTAAAACAAGCACATCCTGCTAATGTACAAAAATGCACACACATTGAATGGACTTAAGCCTGGAGTTGAATACTTTTTGGTTGGTGGTAACCATCTAGACGAACCGGCGAGATGATTACCCATGATTTGGATCTTTGAGACAGTTGCAGTGGGACGGTCGGCCCAATTTTGTCCCGCTCTACTTTTACGAGTAAAACTACGAGTAATAAATAAATTGAATACTTTTTTGAGTCAATTCGATTACCGATTGAAAATTCATTGTAAAATTTTTCGTATCCTGCATTTCTTTCAGCCTTAAAGAAGTTAGTTTTAACTGCTAAACGCTATGCCCTCTTCTTCAGACTAGATAATGCTCTCATTACTTGAATTATCTTCGGCATTACAATTTCTAGAAGAAATTCATAATTAGCTAGCGTCATCAGTCTTCATTTTTCATTGATGAAGGCCACTTCATTCGAGTGTTCGAATGTACTTCTTCCACTGCAGCATCTCTGTGTTGTTGGCAGAAAAGTCCGAATGGTCGAGCGGCAGGCTGGCGTCAAAGTAGGGCAGCAGGACGCACTGCCTCCTGACCGGGTGCCAGTAGAATCCGACGCAGTCACCGAACTCGAACTGAAGGCAAGTCAGGGTGCAGTCTTCCAAGGTTGTAGCTTTGAGCTCCTTGATCCAACAGCCCGGGTCCGGCTGCTCGAACCCGGCGATGTTCGCCAGCTTGAACTTTCCTTGGCTTGGCCTCGAAGCGACTCGATCAGCCACAGCGGCGTCCAAGTAGCAGTAGAAAGGATTCAAGGCATGGCAATTGTCATCCCTCAAATAAACGCTTTGATGCGTTGTCACGCAGTCCTGTTTTCCTATTGTTATTCGGTTCTCCAGAATAGAATGAGCTACTGTCAGCGGAGGTGACCAGGCCATCCTTAATCCACGTCCAGCTGTCTTTCTGAGTGCCTCTCTCATTCAGCGCGTCGACCAGTCCGACCCAATAGAAGCTGTTTGAAAACATGGCACTCGCTTTCATTGCGTCGAACACGGGCTTGCTGATCATCTCCTCACCGTTTTCGTGGCAGATCTTGATCGCATCGCAGAATGTTACGGATATGTTGTAGTTCTTGACGCACCATGTCTTATCAGAAGGGCTGCTAATTGCAGTCGTACCTGGTGGACAGAACGACTCAATTGGCGTCATTAGCTGACCAGCTATTAGAATGAAAGCCAAAAAAATCAGCATGCTTTGTAAGACTTATGTTTATCAAAGGCGAACAACCTGAAGCTAATATGTAAAAGATAGTCAGATTTCTTTTTTTAAAGCTAGCTCGTTGGTCTTAAAATACTGAATTCTGATTTGTCATGGTAACGGTATCTTATTTTTTTAACCTGACAAGTACTGAGCTCAGACAAGATTCTAACGAGATGCTTCAAGAACTTCCTTGCTTCGGTAGCTATGCGAGGTTCCTAAGTGGTTTACGTGGCCCCTTGTCAGCAACGCAAGTAAAGCATTATACCAAGCATTTTCGAGTCTTTGAGTCTAGCTGTCAATCTTTGAGTCACAGTCACTAAGGCTGTGACTACAGCACTAAATTGTTGAGCAAATTTCTATGCAAACCTGGTGAGCTCACAGTAGACAAGCTAAAAAATAGCTCCTTAGTCAAGAAGACAATCACAGCTGGGCGATGCACTCGTTAGAGCAGATTTTGCAGGAACAATTATTTCATTTTTGCATTAACTGTCACAGTCTGGCCAAAAAAAACTTAACGTGTCAAACTGGTTGACAGCCGAGGAGTTTAGCATTGTTATGTAAATTTCGACTGATTTAACCTGATTTGGTCTCCAATCAGCCCGCTCGTTTTATTTATCCCGTTTTAGCTTCCCCAACAGGAAGTGAGGAGGTAACATGCATTTTTTCATTGTCTTTAGTTTGAGTAACATTTACTTAGGGTGGGCTACTTGCTATTGTATGGCGACTCCAAACTGACCTTTGAACCTATAAAACCTGTACCATAAAACTGAGATTGTGGGCAGTTAAGTGACTCAAATTGGTGAATGCCAGCTTCAGGCAGGGTCCAAGGAGACATCTAGCTGGATTATTAGGGTTAGCTACATGCGTACACAGTTATAGTTTTTGCGAAGGGCGCATAACCAGCCGAAAATTCAAGTTTCGCGAATGCAGTAGCAGCTAGTAAAACAATGTTAAAAATTTTTTTACACATCAAGTTTGACCCTATCATGTTGAAGTTTTTTTAGTGAAAGTGCAGTTTCTTGGACTGCAGCATCTTAGCATTGTCCACAACAATAGGCCCAAATTGGGGTCGTCTTAGATGCAATAGAACAAGGACTTTCTATCGCAGCTGCGTTGTCTTTTAGAAATGCGAATTTTTTTTAGTAACATTCGTCCGGGTCCTCTCGGTCAAAGGGGGGCAGCCCAACTAAATTCTAACTACTAGGGCTACGTTGATAAGAAAATGAAATGATGGATTACAGCTAATCATTCTGCCTACTCAATTATCATCCATTTCTAACTCTGAATGTCAGAATCGACTATAGTTCTATAGTTTGACAATTGTCGGAGAGTCATGCTGGATCAACATACGACAATTGTGCTTTGTAAGCTCTAATTATTAACTAATTTTTTCGAAATAAACAAATCCTTAAAAAATTATAGATTTTTTAACACTAGAACACGATTGTTGTTCAGAAAGTTTAGTTTGCAAAGAAACTTTTAGACTGCCATATTTTTCCACTAAAAATTACATGAAATTTAGCTTGACAAATCCGACTGCATTTTTTATGTTTTTCTTCTAGAACTCTTACTCGTAAGTATACTTTAACTGATCGAGTTTGTTGTTTTAGATTTTCAGAACTGGCTTGTGTTGTGGATCTGTGCTACTTCGATGGCCTTCGTGTCTTCTTCGACCTCCCATTTATCAATTTGAGCCAATTACCTGTAGTCTATAAAAGCGTTTTTATATTTTGTAATACGATCTCGTAGCAACGCTCGTACAAAAGCCATTTTATCCCAGTATTATCCCAGTAGGTGAGCATTCAAGCCACGAGTGTGTGCACTAACCTCAACATCCTTTTCTGAAAGTGAGTCTGAAATTTATCGACGATTTACCTCCATCCTGCCCTGAAGAGAGAAGGACCAAGCGCCTTTGCTCAAGGCCAATTTCTTAAGTACCAACCAGATCGGCGACACTTGCGACAGCCCTACCAAGTCTCAACTTTCCATTGTCGCACTGTTCGATTATGATGGCAGATATCTGCTCTTAACTTTAGATTCCAACTCACTAAGCCCCACCCCCAGCTCCCATTGACTCAGGCCTTAAGTATGAGTCAATGGGAGAAATCTTTGAAGAAATTTTAGCTTCTTTGTCTTCGGCACTCATTTTCTTTTGACAGCACTTCTAAGGGGGTATCTCTTTTCTGATGAGTGGAGGAGCATTTATCAAAGTCGTGCAGCATCGTTTTTGCTTATAGGAGCAGGTGAATTATAAAAAACTTGGAGAGACGGGCTAAAAGACAACTTCATGCTAGAGCAAAACCACGGCACAATATTCGAATAGCGTTTTTCACCATCTGAATTGAATTACTCTGCAGGCATGCTTCGAGTCTTGGATTTAGTTCTAATGCCACTGCTGGTGATGCCTTCGAAGTCAGCCTGCCCGTCTGGCATGACTCAGCTGAGCTCCTCTGACCCTGCCGAGACTTGGTGTATCAAGTATTTCGACAACCGCGTGACTTTCTGCGACGCGGTGAAGACGTGCCATCAGAACGGACTGGAGATGATCAGCAAGCCGGTGCATGACGCCATGAAGGCCAGCAGTGCTATTGCAGGTGGCCGATGGTGGGTCGGACTGGTCGATGCGCTGAATGAGAGAGGGACAAGAAAAGATTGCTGGGTGTGGATTTATAACGGAGAGGTCACCAGCAGCAACGATGACTACTTTAAGCTGGGAGAGCCTAAAGACAACGGGCATCAGGACTGCGTGACTACATTCGGTTCTGACAAGCTGCTGGTAGACGAAACCTGCGACAAGGCTCGTGAATTCCACTGCTACTTGGATGCCGCTGTGGCCCATCGAGTCGCTTTTAAGCCACGTCAAGGAAATTTCAAGCATGTGAACATCACCGTGTTCGAGCAGCCGGACCCAGGCTGTTGGATCAAGGAGTCCAAGGCCAGAACCCTCGAAGACTGCGCGCTGACCTGCTTTCAGTTTGAGTTTGGTGACTGCGTCGGATTCTACTGGCACCCAGTCAGGAGGCAGTGCGTCCTGCTGCCCTACTTTGACGCTAGCCTGCCGCTTGACCATTCGGAATTTTCTGCCAACATTGTTGAGATGCAGCAGTGGAAGAAGTGCAAGCGTGTAGACTAAAGCAGGCGATCGAACTGCTAGAATAATGATTTTGCCCAGGAGTTATCATTTGATAATCCGACCTTGAAGCCGCAAACCATCTAATTAATGTTTTAATTTCAAGAAAGCAATAAAAGTGATTATTACTTTCTACTCGTTTTTACTATTTGATTGTTCGCTAAATTTTTCTTTCTAAATTGTTTGTTTAACAAATTAAATTTTATTTAGGTTTTCAGCATCACGAACATTCACCTGAAATATATTTGACTTTGTCTCCCTAAAATCCTCTACGCTTCGGTAAAAGCCAGAATATTTATTTGGGAAAAACATCTGCGTCCCCAGACCATCGCCGCGTCGCTGTTCAATTTCGATATCTCACGAATGAATTGAATGTGTGATCCCCGCTCTTTGCTGTATTCTATATACATGCAGCCATGTCAAAGAAGTATCTAAGATACAGGATGTGAAAAAAACGATGCTAACAGTTCCTGATGCCATTCTTTATCTTCATAAACACATTAACACGCTTTCACTGGCACATAAACACACAAGCCCACCGAAAGACTGGGTGACAAAGCCTGCAGCAACCTGTACTCCGTCCACTGCTACTTTGACTACACCGCAGCCCATCGAGTCGCTTCAAAGCCGAGCCAAGGAAAGTTCTATCCGTTGCACATCGCAATGCTCCAACATCCGGATCCAGGCTGCTAGATCAAGGAGCCAAGCGCCGACACCAACATTCGCTGGTCCCGGGCCTGCCTTCGGTTTGAGTTCGGTGACTGCGTCGGATTTTACTGGCACCCGGTCAGGAGGCAGTGCGTCCTGCTGCCCTACTTTGACGCCAGCATTCCGCTTGACCAACAGGAATTTTCTGCCAACATCGTTGAGATGCTGCGGTGGAAGAAGTGCAAGCGCGTACACGGTCGGAGGGAATCGAACTGCTTGAAAATTATTGCAGCAAGGAGTAATCAAAAGTAATGAACCAACCAGCAGAACAAAAATGAAGTTGCAAACAATCTCGAATTTTTTTGGATTCTCTGCCTCGCTCCATACTACTCTTAGTTTGGGCTGCGTTGAAAGTCAATTATTCATTGAAGAAAAAATTTGCCTCAGAGATCGGCTCCGTTAAGAAGTAAAGAAACTGCCTATAATCATACCAGTATATTCGTTAGTGTTTTTTAAGCATCACATTTTAAAAGTGCAATTAAAAACAGAAAATAAAAGGTATTGATACATTGGACTCGTTTCTTAATCATGCACACATTATTCTCAAATGATATTAAAATAAAATACAATTCTTTGATTCATTTTAACTGTTTTCACTCTCCAAGTTTTTAGTATTTGAAAAATTAAAAGATAAACCTGTTTAGCTATACTTGACTTGGCTTTCAGCATCCAAAAAAGTGTATGAAATTTGTTGGACTCCCTGTCTCGATTCTCTTTCTTTAGGCTTCAAAAGAACCCTATTGATTTATTCAAAAAAACAAAGCTGCCTCAAAGATCTTCTGCCGACTCGATTCAATGCCCATGTTTCACCAATTGGCTCAGTGGGTAACCCTCCCTTGCTTTCTCGCTGTTTAATCTCTTCATGCAGTCAAAGCCAAAGAAGTAGCTGAAATACTACAAAGTGCGAGAGAACCCATAGTTCTACGCGCACTCATATTCTTCTGATTAAATTACGCTCCTACTATGCGAAGTTTCTTGACTTCCCGCTGAAGCATTTATTTCAGATAGTTGAGATCTACGAGTATCTGCTTGACCTGGGCAATGAGAAACTATTGTTTCTGGTGAAATATACAATGTCTTTAGCAGAAAAACTTTCCGTATAAAGGGCTTTCGCGGAAGCCCTCTTTGTGCAAGCGCAGAGGAAAATACGATAGTAACTTCGATATTTGATCGAGCGTTTTCCCACAATATTCGTTAAGTTATTCTGCAGGTATGCTTTGGGGCATCCCTTTAGTTGCGGTGCCGCTCCTGGCTGCTCAGCTGGCGTTATCGGCTGAGTCGGCTTGCCCGTCTGACATGACTGAGGTAGGCAACAATACTGCTCAGACTTGGGGCGTCAAGAAGTACAAAAACCCAACTACATTCTGCGACGCAGTCAAGAAGTGTCATGAAAACGGACTGGAGATGATCAGCAAGCCGGTGCATGACGCCATGAAGGCCAGCACAAACATTTCCGGTGGCATGTGGTGGGTCGGATTGGTCGATGCCCTGTATGAGAGAGGGAGTAATAAGGATGGCTGGATGTGGATTAAAAATGGAGCTGTCACTAATAGAACTGATGACTACTTTAAGACAGGCGAACCTAACGACAGTGAACATCAGGACTGCGTGACTACATTTGGTTCTGACAAGCTGCTGAGAGACGAGACCTGCGACAAGGCTCGTGAATTCTACTGCTACTTGGACGCCGCTGTGGCGAATCGGTTCGCTTTAAAGCCACGTCAGGGAAATTTCAAACTGGAGAAAATCGCCGTGTTCGAGCAGCCGGACCCGGGCTGTTGGATCAAGGAGTCCAAGGCCAGAACCCAGGAAGACTGCACCTTGACCTGCTTTGAATTGGAGTTCGGTGACTGCTACCCTACTTTGACGCTAGCATTCCGCTTGATCATCCGGAACTTTCTGTTAACAACGCTGAGAAGCTGCAGTGGCAGAAGTACAAGCGGGTAGACTAAACTGCTTGAATAATGCTTACGAGCGTATGCCAAGGAGCATTCGAACGCGATAGAAAGAATATCAAAGCAACAATAGCGCTAGAAACAGCCAAACTTATAATTTAAAAATTTCATCAAATTTTATAACTTTTTATCCTATCAGCATATCCGTACTGATTTTGATCATTATGTGAGGGCATAAAAAGCTACAGCAAAAATATAAGAATTAGTGATTTTTTCGATACTCGCATTATAATCTCTTACACATTACTATCTGTCTGATGATAAGCTTAAGTGATTAATTCTTTTTTTCGAATAAATGACTTTTTTAAAAACGTTTTTATTTTAATTTTTTAAATAAAAAATTGACTTTAAATTTTTTGGATAGTCTGTCTTGCTTGCCTTCTTTTTGGCTATAAGAGAAACAAAGATGCCGTTCTCATGAATTAGAGGAAAGAGTGACTCTCGCTTTCTCGCTGTACTAAGAAGTACTTCTTCCGCTTGACTGGATGGAGCAATAGCTCAGATAGCTCTCTCACAAATGCTACCCATAGTTTTACTCGTCTGTCAGAGGGACTTTGTCCCAATCGACTCATACCTAGTAACACTTTTAGACGTAGTGTGTTCACTTTCCCCTGGAGAATTTATAGTTGAAAATTGAGAAATCGTTTCAATTATTCGTTGCTAATCCTATATTTCTCTAAAAGCTGGAATATTTAGAAGACACGCTTAGAGGCCACCCTTATTTCTCACCATTTTATAGTCTTGAAGTGATATTTTTTTATACCTTAATTGTTTATTTGAACACGCAAAATTTCAGTTTTATGTCTACGTGAAATTGGATGAATTTTTTATTTAAATGTCTTCTGTTTAGGTTGAAGATACGGTAGTTTGATGCAGTAACTACGATGGGAATTGACAAGAGCGCGCTTAGAAATTTGAATTATTATCTTGTCAAAAAATTCTCGCTTCTCTGGAATAAATTCGTGATTTGGAAGCAAGTTTTTTGCTGTAAAAGATTAAAATCTTCGCGACCCTACTTCAGTTTGTTGCGCTGCTGCCTTCTTTGAACTTCTCGCTTTCTCTGACGCCTTCTATTTACCCTTCAGTATTTGCTGTCTCATCTTTATTTTATCTTCAGTACATACTAATATGCAATATATGCAATAGTCAACACGTTATCAGCCAGATATTAAAGATTTACGTTTTAATGAATTGCTTGTATTTTAATTAAGTCAACTTTGCCTTGGGCCAATAGGCCCTGAACACTTAAAATTCTTTTATTTAGGGGTGGCACATCTGAGTGGGGTGGACTAAAGCCCGGTAAAAGAAATGATCATGTACGAGGGGAGCAGGGTACGCACGCAACTTGTACGCGCACAAAAAGATGTGCACAGAGGGTGACCACTGGGGGAGAGAAAATATTAGCTAATCAACTGGAGCAATGAACTTTCCAGGACACATGCCATCTAAAACGGAATTAATGACGGTTACGAGGTAAATAAAAAATCTATGATGTGCTTAAAGGAACACGCTTAATATATTTTTATTTTTGTCTTTTTATTTTTTTAATAAAGAATAACAAGGCAAACAAAAAATAATAGAAAAATAATAATTGTGTTTTAGGCAAACTTCGGCAAAAAACTAAACAATAGTAGATTAAGCAGCGTAATAGAGGCGAAAAGAAAACAAAATAAGCTACGATTAAAGATCTGTTTTTTTACGAAATATACGATTTAATCTGTTAATTGTAATCACACATTAAAATTACTTTTAGAGACAAGGACCACACATTTGAGTAAGAATTCATCATTTGTTGTCCTTGCTTCGAATTTGTTCAAATCTGTCGTTAGAAATAAAAAAACCAACAACCTTGCACAGTTTAAATTAAATACCCTGCAAAACATTGAAAAAAAGACAGCCATTAATGTAGCTCATGGTTATCAAATTATATAAAATTTGATTTGGTACATGTACGCATAATAAGCTTAGTCCAAGTTATTAACCGATTGCTTCAAAGGACAACGCAGCAGGAGCTCTGTCTCAGCGGCGGCGGCGGCGGCAGCAGCTCATTTGGCGGCTCCACGACCACCCCATCGATAAAAAATCTGTAACATAGAGGGAAAAGGTAATTATTTTATAGCAGATAAGCGATATTTCCATGTTCCAACAGTGCAACCAAGAGTGAAACGTCGGTGAAAGAAAAAGTGTTACTTTGGGTGACATGTCTGTGTGCTGACAGTATCATTCAGGGTGACATGTCTGTGTGCTGACAGTATCATTCAGGGTGACATGATTGTGTGCTGACAGTATCATTCAGGGTGACATGTCTGTGTGCTGACAGTATCATTCAGGGTGACATGTCTGTGTGCTGTCAGTATCATTCAGGGTGACATGATTGTGTGCTGACAGTATCATTCAGGGTGACATGTCTGTGTGCTGACAGTATCATTCAGGGTGACATGATTGTGTGCTGACAGTATCATTCAGGGTGACATGATTGTGTGCTGACAGTATCATTCAGGGTGACATGTCTGTGTGCTGACAGTATCATTCAGGGTGACATGTCTGTGTGCTGACAGTATCATTCAGGGTGACATGTCTGTGTGCTGACAGTATCATTCAGGGTGACATGTCTGTGTGCTGACAGTATCATTCAGGGTGACATGTCTGTGTGCTGACAGTATCATTCAGGGTGACATGTCTGTGTGCTGACATTGTCTTTCGGGCTGAGATATCTGTGTGATCACATTGTCAGTTAAAATGCTGACAGTTTCTGTAGGTGTGAAATATATAAAACACACATCAACCCATTCTGACCCAAATATTCAGAAGCTCACCTAAAGCAGGTCACGTAGCTGTGATTGGTCAGCTTAGTCAGCATGACGTCACAGACGGCGTGCCTCACTTCGTCGGCGCCGGCCGGATGGAAAACCTCGATTGTCTCCGCCGAGACGATCCGGGGCTCTGAAAATTGAGTTTCGAAGGTTTTATGGCTTAGAAGAAAGACAAAAGGATACAATTTTATAGCTCCTCACTGGTGATATTCATCCAGGTTGCAATTCTACCGCACGTGACCTGCACAGATTCATAGCTCTGTTCGCCGGTCTTGAATGGAACAAAGACCTTGGTAGTTAGCAGTCCGGTTTGTAGTAGTGGCAGAGGCGGTCCTCCGTAAGTAAAGATGATCTGTAAGCGAATGAATGACGATTGACAACTAGCTCTTATAATTTAATTATTTTTTCTGTTTGACTTTAAGCTTACACGAAGGGAAGTCAGCATGAATGACGTCACAGAGCCGGAGCGATCGATGGAGTAACTCCGATAGGGGTTCTCCACTTCGGCCCACTCCTTCCACTCTGAAAAGAAAGTGCATTAAAATTATTATGAGGCTACTGTAAGTAGATTCAATGTACGAGCATAATTTATAAGTTGTCATTTTGAATTCTTACTCAAATCACCGCCCTCCATGTTGACGAAGAACCTGAATGATTGCAGGTCGGTCACGCGGACATTCTACCAAGGAATTTGCGGTAGAATCTTTTTAATACGAATGCAAGCAAGAGCGTCTTACGCAGTCTATGGCACACCAAAAAATGTGGCTTCAAGACACAAGGAGGAAAGACATGACTTAAAGACACCAGGAGGAAAGACTTCAATACACCAGGAGGGAAGACATGACTTCAAGACACCAGGAGGAAAGACATGATTTCAATACACAAGGAGGAAAGACTTCAATACACAAGGAGGAAAGACTTCAATACACCAGGAGGAAAGACTTCAATACACAAAGAGGAAAGACATGACTTCAAGACACCAGGAGGGAAGACATGACTTCAAGACACCAGGAGGAAAGACATGACTTCAAGACACCAGGAGGAAAAACATGACTTCAAGACACCAGGAGGAAAAACATGACTTCAAGACACCAGGAGGGAAGACATGACTTCAAGACACCAGGAGGGAAGACATGACTTCAAGACATCAGGAGGAAAGACATGACTTCAAGACACAAGGAGGAAAGACATGACTTCAAGACACCAGGAGGAAAAACATGACTTCAAGACACCAGGAGGAAAAACATGACTTCAAGACACCAGGAGGAAAAACATGACTTCAAGACACCAGGAGGGAAGACATGACTTCAAGACACCAGGAGGAAAAACATGACTTCAAGACATCAGGAGGAAAGACATGACTTCAAGACACCAGGAGGGAAGACATGACTTCAAGACATCAGGAGGAAAGACATGACTTCAAGACACCAGGAGGGAAGACATGACTTCAAGACACCAGGGGAAAGATGCGATTCTAAGACACCAGGAGGGAAGACTCACCGCGTGGTTTTGCCCAATCCATTTTATAGCTTTGTTAATTAAAGACGAGTAGTCCGTGAATTTCGGACGTTGCATGCCAGACCGATGTGTTGCCTCGGGCAGCAGGCTTACGATGCCTGTGGATTGAGTAAGCGGTGCAGCGGAGCTTGAGCAATGATTAGACAAGATCTGGTTTTTTTTCTTTCTAATGCTAGCATGGTCTGAATTTCGACAATCCTAACCTACCAATTTTCTCGTTAAGAGGCGTCCCAATCATGTAGTAGATTCTCAGACCGATTAAATAGAATTTCACTTTGTCCTGTCGCACCAGCAGGTAAGTTTTGTCCAAATCAATGTTGCGCTTGTTACCCCAGCGCTGGAATAGCAGCTCCATCTGCTCCATGTTGAGTATTGTGCCGGGCAGAGGGCTGATGCTAAACTGAGTATTCATAGCTTCGCACGTCTGCTTTAGATCCTCAAACTCGGGAAACAAACTATTGTCCATTTTTGGCGCTGGTTTCGGCAAAACGTTGACGTACCACAGCTGCTGCATGGGTATGTCGCTTCGCTGGGTAACCCACATCCTGTAAGCATATGTTATCGTGTCTTAATTAAGGTTTAATTCCTTATGTAGAGTAGAGTAGATACTTCCTAGAGTAAATACGGTAGAGTACAATCATGTAACGACAAAAAAACCACTGACCTGAGGCCTCGAACAAAAATTAAAGTGCCAAACTTAGAGCCCCGGGTGTGCGTTGACGCATAGTCAATCGAACCATCAAAACCGGCCGGTCTCATTATAGACTCGCAACGCATGCACCGAAAATCCGGATGCGTGGTCAGCCAATGGTTGGCCTGGGCCATCAGGGTGCTGTGGAAAACAATTATTATTTTGTTCCTATTAATTATCAATATAAAACGACCCGAAAACTAAGAAAGACTCACGAGAACGACTCAAATCTTGGCGAAATCTCTAAGCGTTGGTTGCCTTTCTGCTGGCAGATCGGGTAGAATTCCACAGACATCACGTGACCCTGCGTGCTCTGCATCATGAATCGGGGCGGCGCTGGGTCCCGTTGTGGCACCTGCTGGATTAGCTGCTGCGTTGCTGAGGGATCGGAGTGAAATGCACGAATATTTTAACATAATTGCTTATTACTGCTACCTAGAAAGAGTAAGATTCTTTGAAACTACACTCGAACTTATAGGCCTAACATTAATACCTCTATAGCACAAGTATTGCAAAGTACTTTAGTGAATTCCACACTCCAACCCATATCATTCTTCCCATCTCACGGTTCTCATAGACCGGCGGCCCAGGCACGTCCTCATCGTCCGACGAGTCGCTAGACGAACTCGCGTCGCCCTGCGGCTGCTGCCCGGGCGCCTTGTTCCTGTGCTTCTTCTTCTCCGTTCTGGCCTCCTTGGGCACCGCGCTGGGCAGGTAGCAGGTGCCGTAGCTCGTCTCCTCAACTCGGACGCCTTCCGGCGGCGGGGCGCTTGGGACCGGCGCGCTCATTGCGACAAAGTTGACACTGCGAGCCTGTTTACTGCCGGAGTTTAGCTAGCTAGCCTGCTGCTAAACCTGCCTGTTTTCTTTATAAATTTTCACAGAGAGCTGGGCTTGCTGCCGCTGCAGCTGCCGGGACTCTCTGCTTGGAGAGTATAGAGAGGCAATGGAGCTGGCTAGCGGACGGGATAGAGGTTGCTAATGGCAACAACAAGACCAAGGACAATCGGGTAGGGAGAGAATGCTTGAAACGGAGGGACTGTACATCGCCAACCGAGGGGTTGCGGGATTTCAATCACTCACCAGGCCCCCTGTATTCCTCACTCCTCCCTAGCTAGCAGCTTTGTTTGACGGAGCTAGTGCATGCGTGCTTGGTTACGCCACCTTAGCAACGTGCCGTGGCGTGCCGCATGCACAATAACACGCGTTGGGCTATATGCGTGACAGCCAGAGGGATAAAATGAATGGGGGTTGGTTTTCTCCCAGCATTGTAACGACAGGAAGTGCGCGCCTATTTGCAATTCTATTTATAATAGTTAGGAAAGTGCGGGTATTGTTCTGTGACAAAATGAAAAATAATTTTATAGACAAAAGAAGACACTAGTGATGGTACAGAGTCAGAAGGCATAGAAAGAAATACGAGAGAGTAAAGGAGCTACTGACTGACTGACGAATATCCAGTCATTCAGGCAGACAGAAAAACAGACAAACAGACAGACAGACAGTCAGACAGGCAGACAGAAAGACAGACAGGCAGACAGACAGACACACACACACAGATAGACAGACAGACAGACAGACAGACAGACAGACAGACAGACAGATAAAAGAACAGAAAGAGTCGCACGCAGCAGGCTGATTTTAAAGCTTCAGTTGGGTGGCAGCTTCCACACAGATGAACTCTGAAAGGTAAATTAGACGGCTTAGGCCAGATGCTTCAAACCGGCCTCCGCGTGCATGGGAATATTGAAATCGTAAAAACATTTCTAGCAATAAAGCTCAGCACTGAACTGTCCCAATAAAACCATTTGCGGCAATCCAAATTTGAGCCAAAACTTGTTGCAGCACACAGCCACATTGTGTGTCTCATAAAATGTTTTATAACTTACTGCTGACCAATGGCAGGCAAGGCTGGGGGGTGTGGGGCGTCACCTGCCATCTCGAGCTATTGCTCAAGCCGGCACAATGGGTTCCGGTGTTTCTTGTAGCACTCTCCGCTTCCATAAATAGCGAGATGATTCGATAGGAGGCCAAGCGTGCTCGCCTAGCGGAAAACACCAAGTGAGACAACCGAAGTTCTTTGGTAACTTTAACAAAAGCAGATTCTACAGGAGCCTCTTGTAGCTATGAGTCTGTGCCCCTCGCCATACAGCAGTGGCAGCTCAACTTCCGTAGGTAAGTTATCTTTAATTATGTCACCCGCGAAACTTAGTAGGATCAGGTCTAATCTGCGTAGGACCAGATCTAACCTGAGTAGGATCAGGTCTAGCCTGAGTAGGATCAGGTCTAACCTGAGTAGGACCAGATCTAACCTGAGTAGGATCAGGTCTAGCCTGAGTAGGATCAGGTCTAACCTGAGTAGGATCAGGTCTAACCTGAGTAGGATCAGGTCTAGCCTGAGTAGGATCAGGTCTAGCCTGAGTAGGATCAGGTCTAACCTGAGTAGGATCAGGTCTAGCCTGAGTAGGACCAGATCTAACCTGAGTAGGATCAGGTCTAGCCTGAGTAGGATCAGGTCTAACCTGAGTAGGATCAGGTCTAACCTGAGTAGGATCAGGTCTAGCCTGAGTAGGATCAGGTCTAACCTGAGTAGGATCAGGTCTAACCTGAGTAGGATCAGGTCTAACCTGAGTAGGATCAGGTCTAGCCTGAGTAGGACCAGGTCTAGCCTGAGTAGGACCAGGTCTAGCCTGAGTAGGATCAGGTCTAACCTGAGTAGGATCAGGTCTAAACTGAGTAGGATCAGGTCTAGCCTGTATACAAAGCAGAACTAAACACCCCGGATTTCAGCATTCAGCAGCAGCTCACCAGCCTGTGACGACACCTCCGTGCAACAGAAGAAAGTTGAGCAACCGAGCAGCCAACTCAAATTCGGCATTAGCAGCATCCTCAGTTCGAGCGCATCTAGTAGCAAAGTTCGAAGGGAATCAAATGATGCTCCGAAGTCAACCAGTGTTGCCATGGCAACATCCGGAGCCAATGCGGCGGTAGTTGAACTAGCGTGGCGGCACTACCAACGGCAGCACGAGGAGCAGCAGCAGCAACAGCATCTGATGATGATGTCCAACTACTGGGCTGCGCTCCAACCATGGGTAGCGGTGAGCAATACCTTCTAGTCCAGTCTCCCCATTCTTAATCTTCATCAGCTGTTGATTAAATACAAAATAATTTGTTTTAACAATATCTATTTTTTCAGAGTCCATCAACGCCCTACCAGTACATCAGCGGTCCATCCTCACAGCAGCAGCAGCAGCAGCATCAGCAGCATCAGCAGCTGCAGTTTGTCAACAATGGCCATGGAATTAAAAATCCTTTAGCGGAGGGTGACTGCCGAAAAGCGGGCAGCGCGGCATTGAAAACTGGACTCGGTAAGGCAATATTAGCTGGTTTTGTAATTAGGAAAGTTACCTGAAAGATGCCGTTAGAAATTCAGCCTGGGTTAAAGGAAATAGTGCTAATAAGGATAACTAGCTGAATAGACATCGCGCCAGAAAGATTTGCAGAAATGGCGCCAAATAGGATGCTAGAAACGGCACCAAAAAGGATGCTAGAAAGGCCATCAAAAAGGAAGCTAGAAATGGCACCAAAAGGAAGCTAGAAATGGCACCAAAAGGAAGATAGAAATGGCACCAAAAAGGAAGCTAGAAATGGCACCAAAAGGATGTTAGAAAGGCCATCAAAAAGGAAGCTAGAAATGGCACCAAAAGGATGCTAGAAATGGCACCAAAAAGGATGCTAGAAAGGCCATCAAAAAGGAAGCTAGAAATGGCACCAAAAGGATGCTAGAAATGGCACCAAAAAGGAAGCTAGAAATGGCACCAAAAGGATGTTAGAAAGGCCATCAAAAAGGAAGCTAGAAATGGCACCAAAAGGATGCTAGAAATGGCACCAAAAAGGAAGCTAGAAATGGCACCAAAAGGATGTTAGAAAGGCCATCAAAAAGGAAGCTAGAAATGGCACCAAAAAGGATGCTAGAAAGGCCATCAAAAAGGAAGCTAGAAATGGCACCAAAAGGATGCTAGAAATGGCACCAAAAAGGAAGCTAGAAATGGCACCAAAAGGATGTTAGAAAGGCCATCAAAAAGGAAGCTAGAAATGGCACCAAAAAGGATGCTAGAAAGGCCATCAAAAAGGAAGCTAGAAATGGCACCAAAAGGATGCTAGAAATGGCACCAAAAAGGATGCTAGAAAGGCCATCAAAAAGGAAGCTAGAAATGGCACCAAAAGGATGCTAGAAATGGCACCAAAAAGGAAGCTAGAAATGGCACCAAAAGGATGTTAGAAAGGCCATCAAAAAGGAAGCTAGAAATGGCACCAAAAGGATGTTAGAAAGGCCATCAAAAAGGAAGCTAGAAATGGCACCAAAAAGGATGCTAGAAAGGCCATCAAAAAGGAAGCTAGAAATGGCACCAAAAGGAAGCTAGAAATGGCACCAAAAGGAAGATAGAAATGGCACCAAAAAGGAAGCTAGAAATGGCACCAAAAGGATGTTAGAAAGGCCATCAAAAAGGAAGCTAGAAATGGCACCAAAAGGATGTTAGAAAGGCCATCAAAAAGGAAGCTAGAAATGGCACCAAAAGGATGCTAGAAATGGCGCAAAAAAGGATGCTAGAAATGGCACCAAAAAGGAAGCTAGAAATGGCACCAAAAGGATGTTAGAAAGGCCATCAAAAAGGAAGCTAGAAATGGCACCAAAAAGGATGCTAGAAAGGCCATCAAAAAGGAAGCTAGAAATGGCACCAAAAGGAAGCTAGAAATGGCACCAAAAGGAAGATAGAAATGGCACCAAAAAGGAAGCTAGAAATGGCACCAAAAGGATGTTAGAAAGGCCATCAAAAAGGAAGCTAGAAATGGCACCAAAAGGATGTTAGAAAGGCCATCAAAAAGGAAGCTAGAAATGGCACCAAAAGGATGCTAGAAATGGCGCAAAAAAGGATGCTAGAAATGGCACCAAAAAGGATGAAAGAAACGGCGCCAATAAGGATGCTAGAAACAACGCCAAAGATGATTTTGAAATGGCGCCGAAAATTTATGTCGGAAATGGCGTCAAAAATGATTCCGTGAATGGTACTTGGTGCTTAGAAATGAAGCAAAAACATACATGCTAGTTACTGCATCCTCATGCAATTTCCCATTTTCTGCCCGAATCTTCAACAGGCGCCCACCTGCCTAACGGCCAATTCGAATGCCGGATCTGTCACAAACGGTTCAGTCTGCAGCGCCTGCTCAACCGTCACCTGAAGTGTCACTCAACCCTGAAACGCTTTCTGTGCAGCTACTGCGGCAAAGGCTTCAACGATACGTTCGATCTGAAGCGGCACACAAGAACTCACACAGGTAACTATAACTATGGACTCGGTGAACTTAGACGCATCATTTTTATAATACCTTCTATACAAAATGAAAATGAAGATTTAAGAAAGGCAATAAACAATATGAAAATTGGCGGGTTGTAAAAAGAACGGGTCAAAAAGAAGATTTCTCCGTTTGTAATAAAGCATCTTTGTATGCGCGGCGCGCCTTCGTTGTGGGGGCTCCAATTAGACTGCCCTCCCCCCGCCCTTGGGTCATTGTCTCCTCCGTATTACCTGTGTGTGGGAAACAGCTAATTTAGCTGGCTAAACTTCTATCTGGCGTTGTAAAACTGACTCTAAAGCCCCTAGAGTGGCTATTATTGTGATATTGTTTATTTTATATCAGTTATAATGCAACATTGGAAAGTTTTTTGTCGACTTTTTTAAAAGAAAATTGATGATTCAAAGTTATTTAATGACCAGATCCTAATCAGATTCAATGACCAAATCCCAATAAGATTCAATGACCAAATCCCAATAAGATTCAATGACCAAATCACACTCATTCAATAAACAAATCCCACTCATATTAAAAGACCGAATCCCACTCATATTAAATGATCAAATCCCACTCAGATTCAATGAATAAAACGAATTCAGACTCAATGAGTAAAATTGAAAATCTCGCGTGATTTTGCACTCGGTGCTCCCGCGAGTTTTCTCGAGTACAGACACGAGGCGCGTGCACTTTCACACAATACGGTCTCAATTCTAATTGCCAGTCTTTCAGTCCCTCCAGACGCCAGGAACGCTAAACAGCATGTAACGCTTTTAGCCGTTCTATTATCTCTGCATGCTGCATGTTACTCACTTGAGGCACCATCCCATCTTTTCAATATTAACTAGAGAATTCTGGCCAACAGAGCTCAATTGAGACAATTAATAATTGGTGGCTACATCTAACCGCTTGTCAATACCAAGGGACCACCAACGCAGGTGCAAGCGGAGGCTGCGCTCACACCAGCACAGCGGGCTGTCCACTTAGTTAAATTATTTAATAAATTGTTGCTCCCAGATTTCTGCGAATGCAAGCGGGATGGCCAAATTAAACCAACGGGCCATTATTGCAGTCCAGACTATGAGAATTACGGCGCGTTAAAGTAGCACTTAACTGTCTGCCAGATTATTGCTAGTTAGCATGGTTTAAAACTACTTGTGCGGCCCAAATACACTCCCTCACCTGGGTTGTTAGCAACTGTGGAATTTGTCTCTCCGCTACAAGTGGCTCCCCTTGACGAGCTTCAAATGTATCGAAGCTAGCTAGTAAACGTAAAGCTGCCACTGTCGTGACTCACAAATTGAAAGCCCTCTCCACTTTCAACCTTTTTCTTACCTGTTTTGCTTTGTTCGACAAAAGCAATTAGGAAACACAACATTTTACTTATATACTTGAACAAATTCAAAGCGAATTTCTACAGATTAACTATCCTAGTCGATCAGATTTAATGACCAAATCCCACTCAGACTCAATAATCAAATCCCACTCAGACTCAATGATCAAATCCCACTCAGACTCAATGATCAAATCCCACCCAGATTCAATGATGAAATCCCAATCAGATTCAATGACCAAATCCCACTCAGACTCAATGACCAAATCCCACCCAGACTCAATGATCAAATCCCACTCAGACTCAATGATCAAATCCCAATCAGATTCAATGACCAAATCCCACTCAGACTCAATGACCAAATCCCACCCAGACTCAATGATCAAATCCCACTCAGACTCAATGATCAAATCCCAATCAGATTCAATTACCAAATCCCACTCAGACTCAATGAAAAGTCCTAGCTAGCTCTGAAAAATCCTTCAAAAGTCCTAGTCGAACCCTCTCCTCCTTCTGGACTATTGTTGATGAAGAGAAACCTTCATAAAACTTTTATTAACTGAGCGATGCCATAAACCGCTGTCTATTTATTTAACTAATGCTTTAAATAAAATAATTTTTATAACTTTCTATTTTTTTACGACAGTGTTTACGAGCTCGGAATATTGGCAACCGAATAGTGAGTGGATAACTGAAATTTGAGTCTCATGGAGACAATAAAAAGGCCAAAAACACACAGATTTGCAGTAATGTATTAGGAGCCAGTTATTGGCGGTTAGTAAGAAAAAACAGCCATGCCATCTAAGCAAAACAAGATCTTCATCTTTACAGCCCAGGCAACAATAAATTAGCTATATGTTTCGCTGAATGCCCAACTTGCCTTAGTCTCAATTGAAAAGAACGGTCTCACTTCGACAGGTTTATACGAACTACTCGTAGCTTGAGACCCTGCCCCTGCCTGCGGATCTGTCCCTCGGGCTCGCTTGCATGGCGCCATGAATCTGTCTCACTACTCTTGCCTCCATATAGTGGCTATATAGAAAAGTCAGCCGCATAATACTGTCAGCTTGTCTCTAGCAACTCAAAGTGATAAATCTTCACCTGCTAGGATGGCTATCAAGATGACCGAGCTAACTGGTTTGAGCTACACGTATTTGTAGTAACGCTCGACTGCACCTACAAATAATACAGTAAAATTTGACAAACTAAGCCACGTATATTCTCGTTTTGAGACTAAGATAAATTAAGCTGCCATTTCCACAAATGAAGAAAGGGAAGGTTCGTGAGAATTAAGCAAAACAGTAAGTTTGTCTTGTAAATCCATTGTGTCGTAAAAGAAAAAAATCTCTAGTCTGTTTGAAGTGTCCAACTATGCCGCTAGGGCAGAATAGACAATTGACTGCCAGCCAGCTGTTAGAGCGAAAGTGAGACAGTACAAAGTTGCAATACTGCGATATGAAAAACTCCGAGACAGACCTAAAACATTAATCTCTGCATGAAGGTCTCTGGTAGATCTGTCAGTTACTATATTAGAAAACTATAAGCGCATTTAGTTAATTAATTTGCTACTCGTCGCAACACAAGAGTGGTCTGAGCTAAAACAAATTGATGAGTAGTTGCCGATATGTATTGTTAGTCTTTTCTACTATCACGTATATTCGAGAAAACTCTCCGGAAAGTTCTACTAGAAAGTTCACCCCTAAGCCGCTCTCGTAAACAAATCAATTGAAGGAAGAAGTAAAACACCAAATTCCATCTTAATTCGTTTAGTGTAAAATACATTAACCAAGAATCGAACTCCCAACCTTCCGCAGGCGTCCGTCCCTACAAGTGCTCCGACTGCGGCAAAGCATTCACCCAGCGTTGCTCGTTAGAGTCGCACGCTAAGAAACTGCACGGCCGCGTTTTGGCCTTCGGGCACAAGGAGCGTCGCGAGAAGCTGCACGTCTGCGAGCTGTGCGGACACGCCACGGCCTGCGCCAGGCAGCACCTCAGCCATGTGAAGCAGCACCAGCAGCAGCTGCCGGTGCAACCAGCTAGCCGAGCCGATGAAGCCAATCTGTGGCAGCTGATGCAGCTGGCGGCTACCATGGCCAGCTGAGACAATTAACTGCATCAACGGGGTGAATTTCCTGCCTTATTATTGTTTGCCAATTATTCCGTTCAGCGAACTTTGAACTGCTCATTTTCCATGGTACGCAGTTTTCCATGAAAAGCTAAACATTTTTGGTCAACTCAACTTCTTAAGAAAAATTTGCTGTAAATTTGTGCTCCGAAGCCTTTAATTATTACTTTTTCAAAATCGATAAGTTACTCAATCAAGTATGAAAAGGGCTACAACAATCTGATTGGTGAATGCTAATTTCTGTATCGCTTTTTCAATGTAAATAACATGTATGGTTTTTTTGTTGTTGACTTGACCCTTGCAATACAGGAATCTGTGGCCTAAAATACTGAGTATAAATCGCGTATAAAACATTCCTATCTGTTTAAATTTTGTAGCTTAGTAAATTTTCTTCATCTGCCGCCATACTTAAGATTTTTTTGCGGTGTAGCAATGTACCATTGATTATTTATATTAAACAAAAATATAAAGTGAGTTAAAAAACTGATGTATGCCGCTGTTAGCACCATAGCTCGCCAAATAAACCAGTTTTGAGTTTTTTCTTGGAAAATTTTAATTGGCAAAGCTGATAGTTGAAATCAAAAACGAAAAGATTTCAAGGGAACAATTATTCAATGACAAATCTGCAATGACCAAATCCCACTGCACTCATATTCAACGACCAAATCCAACTTAGATTCAATGACCGAATCCCACTCATATTCAATGACCGAATCCCACTCATATTAAATGACCAAATCCCACTCATACTAAATGACCGAATCCCACTCGTATTAAATGACCGAATCCTACTCGTATTAAATGACCGAATCCTACTCGTATTAAATGACCGAATCCCACATAGATTCAATAACCAAATCCCGATCAGACTCGATGTACAAATCCCAACTCAGATTCAATGACTTAATTCAACTTTAGTCATCTTTGAAAACCAAACTAGGCCTAATTCTTGACATGCCTGAATTTTTCATCTAAATTTGGATAGGTTTACGGAATATATGCGTGTTAACATGCGGGCACAACGTTTCTGAACGCACATTGAACAAGGCTACATGCAAGTCTCATTTGACGCCAAGTTTATGGATTAATCAGGGACAAATCACGGAATTTTGAGTTTTTATTTTGCAATGAGTCGATAGGAAATTTTAGAATTAGGTTAAAAACAACTGTCTGGATATAAAAGTCCTTCAGCTTCTGTATAGCCACGAGTGAGAATTGGTCCAGCTACTATCGAAATACGACTCGTAAAAGACGGCAATTATAGCAAAAAATGGAGGTGAGCAAAAAGTGCAAAGATTTAAATCGCAACACAGAAATCGATTGTTTTAAATTGACAAGTTTGTCAGAACAGACAGTAAATAGACGGCACAAAAAACGACTGGTGGTTAACCGCATGGTTTGCTACTGTAAGTAGTTTACAAATTGAGGTAATTCTGTTCAACAAAAGGCCGAAGGCTTCGAAGCTCGGCTGGGTTTATAATACCCGACGAAAAAATATTGCGCTTAGCATGCAAACAAAATCAGAAATAATTTTTTTTAATGAGAACTAAACTTTTGATAAACCGGAATTGCGTTTTATCAATACAAAATAATAAATTACAACGATATTAAAAAGTGGACACTAAATCATTTTTGATAATTGGGAATTGGTGCAGAAAATGACATTTTTCGGAAATTTCATTCGGCTTTTAGTGCAAACTAAGTAAATAAATCACGAAATTTTGTTAACTAATAATAGATTAAACTGTTTCTAATTATAAGACTATAGGATAGAACTCAATTACACACCTCGAGTAGTGTTGGCTATACTAGCAATCCACTATATTTCAAACTGAGCGAATTTGCTTCAGGCATACAAAAATGCGACCCGAACAAAACCTACTTAGCTCAAAAATCAGATACATCAGATCCGCCCAGCTGCACTTCATCCTGCTGTACTCCACCTACGAGCTCGTGTTTGCTAATGCCGCCGCCGCTGCTTCCGCTGACGCTGGCGCTGACGAGCTGCACGCCAGCCATCTGATCGCTCAGCCGGTCGAATGACTGCTCAGCTGACTGCGGCTGCCGCGGCAGCTTGTCTTCACTGTTGGCTAGCAACGATCCGTTCTCGTCGTTGTCCCTGGGTGCAGCAACCGCCGACGACGAGGAAACTGATGAACCCGACGGAGCCGCATCGACATCTCCGTTGTCTTGCCCGTCAGTTTCCGCCAATTTTTCTTCCCGATTGTTGTCCGCGTCCTCCTCAAGCAGAGGCGACGAGCTGCGCATGCGGCACTGTCGATCAGCCTGCGTATTCACCAGAAAAGTTGAGGCTCGCATGCTGCAAACTTTTCTCTCCCGAGAAGTTTTTTTATTCAAAACTAGCGCTGCGCAAAAAAACCGTTCAGATCGGGGCCGCGGGCTGTTCAAAGTAACAATTCTGGCCGCGTCCCCTACTCCAGGTAGCTATAGTTGTACCCATGCAGCCAAGAATTTCAAGCATATTAGTTAGCTGAAGTATTTACTTGAACAAGAAAAGGTTGCGTTGAAGTAGCAAGTTTTTTACTCTCCATGCAACAGCTACTCCGGCTCCTACAGCTAGTTTTACTTGGATGCTGCACTCCTTGGTAAAAAAACGTAGCTAAAAACGAGTAATGCAGTCCTTTTTGTGGATTAACTGCCTCGTTTTCGATATTAAACTCAAGTGTCGTCTAAGAAAGTGAAGGAATTGAAATTCAGTGTTATTAAAAATTTCTTGAATGTTCGAAACTTTAAAGACAAGCGCTAGCCAGAAGACACTAAAATAGGATCCCGTGGCGCTAGAATAGACACCTAGGGAACTTGAATAAACACCCGTTAAACTAGAATAAACACTCGTTAAAGTAGAATAAACACCCGTTAAAGTAGAATCAACACCTGATAAACTAGAATAAACACCTATGGGAAAGGAAGAAACACCTATAAAACTGGAATAAACCCCCATAGTACTACAATCAATACCCATTGAAATGAAAGAGACACTAATAGAACTGGAATAAGCACCTATGAAACTAGAATAAACACGTAGGCAACTAGAATGGACACCCGTACGTCTAAAATAGAAACCATTGACTCTATGAAAGGACCCCAGCGATGCAAATGTTGACTCTATAAATTCTATAAGAAGGCAAGTTACGAAGCGAAATTCTTACCTTATTAATAGGAATTTGCTGGCTTACAGCAGGGGTATCTGGACCGGAAGAGTCTAAATGATAACGAATTATGTTTGAAACATAAAATTGGAATCTTTTAATTAGCCAAAGAAATTACACGAAACAAATTTTTTAAATACTTACTTGTTTGACGAACTCGACTTTGAGACTTGAGATTGGCGTTGATAAACTTCTTATCTGAAGATGCATAGAAGTTTAACTACAGGGATTTTTGTATTGAATTTGTGTATTGAAGCTGGCTGTATGAATGACTCTACGTAGATCTACATCAAAAGAAGTCGAGCTCTTGAAATTACGCAACATATAGCTATTATGTAAGACAGAATAATAAATAAAAAGTAGATAGGAAATAGCTCAAATTTGATATGGCGATAGTGTTTGATGCTGTCCTACTAGTGACTAAGCTTAGGCGCTCCTTCTCATTATTTGCCTCTTTGTATGGAAAGAACCGTCGCCCGTCTAGTATTACGCAATATGCCTTTTAATGCATGCTTCTAGTCTCAATCTATACTGTATAACTGAAGTATAAGCTCAAAACGTCTGTAGCTATATAATACTATCTTAAATGATTAAAGAGACTTCAGTGACCTCCTACTGCCAAGCTCTGAGTCATAGAAAATATGAGAAAACAAATGAATTATAAGGCTGCCCTCGTAACTCGTAGGCATGTCACAGTAATCTGTTTTATCCCTCAACTAGACCACCCATAACCTAAAATGTTAATTTCTAATATTACAGCATAGCAACTCCATTCTTACCGTGCTCGTCCAATACAAAATCGGCGGCGTTAAGCTTCTCGTTGCCATAGGCAACAAACACACTTGCGTCGCCAAAAAAATCTTCGAGACGCGTGACCTGAAGCGATACAAAGTATTGACAGTAATATGCAAAAAATTATTAGAATTATGAGAATAAATCAAGAAGCATCTTTTCCTTATTTTTTTTCTCACCAGAATTTTTTTACATTTACTCTGCACGAGTACTTCATTTACACGAGTCTCGTACTATAGTATTGTCTTTTCTTCGACTAGTTCCATCCTAACACATTACTTTAGCTGTTACCCTAACCCTAACCCTAACCTAAGCTTCCGTATGAATAGTCTCACATTAATCTCACTCTAATCTCACATTGTCTCGCCCTAAAATTCAATTCTAATTATAATTCTCTCTGTCTAAGTTTTCTTGCTGAAGCTGCAGTCTCTTAGCTCTTATCCCTTACTAGCTTTAATTGACAAGCAGTGTCCCACCCAGGCTCCAGCCAGACCTACCAGTCTCCTGTCCTCCAAGCTGTACAGCCGGCGAACAGCCCCGGTAGCCAGTCGGGCAGCCTGACTAACGTCGGCCATGACTCGATCGTACGATTTCGCCGTGCGACAATTCAGCAGCACTCGAGCCGGTTTACGCGGCCGCGGCACCCCGCCACCAGGCAAGATCACCGCGATGCGACCGCGAGCATTGGCGGCGGCCGATGTAGCCGAATTCGATGCCGAAGACGATAGGGTCAAAGAAGAATTGGCTGCTCCGGACGATTGTTGTTGCTGCCTGTTACTATTGGAAGTCTTCTGCTTTTTAACAGATCCGTACGCTAATTTTTTGTACTGATCAAACGAAGCAGCCACATAGGCGCCGCCGTCAACAAGATCGACAATGCTTCGAACGCGTCTGCCAGTGGCAGCGTCGAATAGATAGCGAACACCCTGCGGCAGGACGTTCCTATCGCACACTGGGCCTTTAGTTAGGTCATCTAATAGCGCGTCGAATGTTCGATACCGATCGGCTGGCAGGGCCATCTGAAAGCCCGAATAGTGGCTGTCACCGTTGCGAAAGAAACGTACGCGAACAGCTCGCTTAGTGCTGGCATTGTTAGCTGGGTTTTGTACTGCGCCGTTTAAACTGCTATTGCTAATGTCGTTGTTCATGACCGTGGGCTTCTAGTTGTGCTGCGTTTGTTTACTGCCTGTCTGCGAACGCTGCCTTCAATAGGATGTTTAGCGCTGTTATTTTATTTATTTGGAAATCTGTTTGGGTTGTGTTTCAGTTGTGCGGCGTTAGTAAAAAACGGTTTCGTATTTTATGGTGTCGTCTCGACCATATAAAAAGTATATGGTCGTGCCAACCATTGGTGATCCGTGCCAACTTTCTCACCCACCCCAATGGCAAGCCCACCCCCCCAATGTGCAACACCTTCACCTTCTCCTAACCATCGCCGGCTTTCGTGGAAGTCTATCTTAATTACTATTGGCTGAGCCGAGACTGTTTTTATTGGGGGGAGGGTTGGGGTGTAAATGGGCCCTTTATTGAGGCATGGCTCAATTTTCTGTGACCAATTTTGATCTGAATTTTGGAATCTGAGACTGTATTAAAAAAGTATCAATTCTTAATGCATCGAGAGCAATTATTTTATTAGTGCGCACAGGTGAGAAAGTTACAACGTGCGTATCATATTTCATGGCGTTTTTGTTAGGTTTTTGCATGTTTTTTATGCCAGACATTGAAAAGAGTCAAGATTACTCTATTACCGTCTAGAATATTGCAACAATCGAAGCCTACTACTTTCGTAGCTTGAACTAAGTAGAATGTCAAGAATCATAAACCCAAACAGTTATCATGCTTTAGTTAGTTTTTTGTAGAAATTTAGCAAAAATCTGCCCAGAGGCCCACTAGCTTTGTGAGACAAATGCTGAATCGTAATAAATTGAATGATTTTTGCCAGCTGTCTTCTTGGCAAGACCCAATTGTCTACTTCATAACGCTCGATTTCTAATTAAAAAATAAACGGCATTTTGGATTTCCTGATCATTGCAATTCACTGCGCGTTATCCCTAGCATTTTGATGGGTTCTATGTTTTAATGTTTCATGTATTTCCTTGAATCTGTGACTAACCCCTGATGCCACATGACCTGCGCCTTCACTCTCATGACTTTGCCGTGTCGCCTGCAAAATCCCGAGCCATGTCTGCAAATGCTGAGCCATATTTCACTTTCACAGCCCGTGGCAAAAATCTAATGGTGAATCAATTTTATTGGAGCCTATTTAGCTGACAATAGGCTTGGTTTACGGTTATTATTTCATTTTTATAAGTATCCGTAGCTGGTTGATCTCATAGTGAATGCGTATGCTGAGTTTCAGTCGGAAAGGCCTGGTCGTAAATCACAAAACAAAAATAAAATACTCATCTGAACAATAGCTGGCTGTGCTCATTGCTGAAAGCAGAGAGCCACGAGTGACTCTTAACTATATTGATACGCTAATCACGCAATGTATGTCTCATTCAGACAATCATGCACAATAATTTATAATAATTGGCTGACTTAGTGCTATTGAATGTCCTCGCGTAAACAGTAATTTTGTCAAGTGCAGGCTCATCCATTGCTCGTTAGCCATAGGCTGTAAAGCATATTGTAACCAAGGTATTTAATTTGCTATTGCAGTAAGAGTTTTGTGATTTTATCGTTTTAAGAAAAACAAACCAATGCTGGTAATAATCTAATACTGGTGATGCTCTGGTCATAGCTCGATTGATCAAAGTATGTAAATGATCTGGTTTTATCGTAATCTGGTCGGTTAATTTCTAAGCGGTCATAGAACTGGTCATAGTCTCATAAATTCTTTTTAGTCATCATCTGATAAGTTATTTTTTGGCAGTTCATTTTGTCGCCTAATGGTTTTTTGAGTCGATAAATCAGTTTCCCTAATGACAGGTTTGAGTCTGGTCTCCGGCCCCATTACACTTGAAATTGCTTCCTATGTCATAAATTACAGTCTCTTAAGCCTCTCACGCTGCTTTATCGAATTAACGGCATACTTTTAGTAAAGAAAACGATAAAATACAATAAAGTCAATATGAAATAATAAGCAAGTCTTCTATAGCATAGTTTTTACCATTATGCGTGCAGTAATAAAAATAATAAATAAATAAATTTAGACACCCTACCTTTCGTCCAGATGTACAGCCCACGGAACAGCCGCAACTAGTTGCGCGGCGCATCCGAGGACTGTGTACAGCTGCTCAGCCTGACGGGCTGGAGGGGCCGCAACACCCACCCTAAATTTACCCAGCTCAAAGTGGTACCCGATCTCAGCTGGGTGGACTGAAGCAATGCGGGATTAAGTGCCTTGCTCAAGGACACTGATTGTATCCTAGGGCCGGGACTCGAACCCACGACCTTCCGATCATAAGGCAGGCGCCCTAGCCACTGGGCTACAACTCCTACTAGGCGTGCAGTAGAATTAGTACAATCGAGCATTTGAGCTGTAAGCAACAAATTATAAAATTTACCTAAAATATGGTGCTCCTAGAAGCAGCAATTTCAAAATCCCGCCCTTAAGCAGGGCTTCGAAAGAACTGCTTAGATTGTACTAAATATTAAGTGCACAAGGAGTTAGGGGCCTCCACATCTTGAGTAGGCATTAGGCATTCATGACGGGCTCAATACGGTAGTGAAGCTGCTAGACGCTCCTTGACGTATATGAGTGACGGCCAAGAATTGCTGCGTGTCAGACAGGCATAGCAAGGCTGGTACTGACTGGGGCACGCCAGCAGCTGCCGTCACGCCCGGTTAAGTTGAAGAGTTTGGCCCCCATGGCGCGCATGCTCACTTTCATTGCCGGGCGCTGCAATGGCATGGCAAGGCCAACATAAAAATGGGATTTTTCCCAATAAAAGCTTTCCAAAATTTCCTCAGTTGGAGAAGGTGAGTATAGACACTTGAGAGAGCTGTAGAAGAAAGAAAACTCAGCTATTGTTTGAAAGTTGTAGCTTCGAGAAAAAAATTGCAACAATGGCTTTCTGGCCTGAGCTGATGAGGCCGAGAGAGATGGCGTACCAGTCAGAGTTTGGCATTTTCTATTTGACTGAAAGACGAAAAATTTGGGGTGAGGCAACAGATGGGAAAATTTTTGGGGCAGATGTGGGCGAGTTTGCGAGAAGATGTGGGGATTTTGAATCGAACAAATTGAAAGCTAGAAAAAGCTGCCCGGGATCTGCTTTTTCAGCTTGATCCCGTTGCCAGGGCAACGTGTAAAAAGTTTTTATGGCTTTAAGTCAACGAAAGAGGCCTCGTGTAAGTCGGGGGGTTTTCCCTGCATCCATTTAGCCCAGGCTTCGCAGGGCTCTATCTGCTCAGAGGGTCTCCCAATACCGAGTTTGTTAAGCTACTGCATCCTAATTTTGTCACGCATATCTGTCAATCTGCTTCTAATCTGTCTCTTCATCTGCCTGTCCTCAACTGTCTTGTCCTTTTGTACCAACCTTCTGAAACAATCTTTCTCTTTTATTTTGCTATCAAATTTATCGATACATCCTGCCAATAAGCCAGCGAGACCGACCGATCCTGTGTCAAGCATTGTCAGCAGCACACTTCAATCTCTAGCTATCTATTATATGCTCCGCATTTCTGTTTCTATAAATGGACGAGGTGAAAATTTCGGGTAAAAAAATCCAGCCATTGTAAAATCTGCTGCAGTTGCAGCTTTTTACCCGAACGCGCTGTCATAGCAACAAATACTAACTTTTTTGTTTTATTGGCATTGAGCACGTATGCTTTAGGCACTACACCGCTTGATTTAGTCTACCAAAGCAAGTCCTTTATTTGCCTTTACGACTTTTCCTCTCGCCATCCTTTCTTGCTTTTTGTACTCTCAATCTCTCTCACTTTTACCGGCCAATAAGCAGCGCTGCAGATCTTATTGGGAGGGAGGGGTGGCGGTTGCCGAAGCATTGTCTATCTCAAGACTCCGTCCTGAGAATAATCCAGACTTTTCTTTTTTCAATTTTTGCTCAGGGGCGCTAATTTTGTTTGACTTACTTTGTTAAATCCAAAAATATCCACAGTTTGGCGGGTTACTGTTAACCGCTGCTTTGAATACTCATTGGTAAGACAGACTGTTATTGCACAGTTCACTTAACTTCTCGATCACTTAAAATACTATTTAGAGGAGTTGTAGCCCCAGTGGCTAGGGCGTCTGCCTTATGACCGAAAGGTCTCACATCCCACATAGCTTCAGCTCAAATCGTGCACTAGTTTTAGATGGTCAAATTGGTAAAATTTAGGTGTGGGTTGCAGCAGCCCCTCCAGCCCGTCAGGACGGAACAGCTGTACACAGCCCTCGGATGCCCACACAGCTTGCCGCGGCTGTGTCGTGGGCTGTTCATCGGGATCTTTCAGTAGTAGTCTAACAGAACTACTCGTAAAAAGTATTAGTCTAAACAGCTAGCAATTTCTAGAAATTTAAATCACTTTTTTATTTGAAAATTCTTCAGTCGAAAATGTCAACAAATAGTTGGCTCAGTCGATTGCGCAACGCAGCTTTAGCTCGATTGCCATGGCAACTACTCGACGAAGAGGCGGCTCAATCAGCTATGGACGGCGTCGAATCAAGTCAGTGGCAAAGGCGCCAGACGCGGCGCAGGGCGGCAAAGCGCCGACTGACCCTGTGCCTGACAACGTTGGCGCATCTGGCGCTGCTGCTGACTGCTGCTAGTGTCGATCGTCGAAGCCTTCAGCAGCTGTTGCTACGCCGCCACCTCGGCTGTCTTTTTGAATTCTTTAATTCGTCAATTCGTCCTTCAGATCAGTCCACCGTAGCCGGATTCTGGCGCTGGACCCGCCATCGCCTGGTGCCCGGTCTCTACTACGCACCGGAAGCCCGCGTTGCCATGCGCGTTGCCGGGCAACCGGTGCTTCGTCTCACGCTTAGCGCCGCGTCAGGCGCCGCCTGTCCATCAGCAATGCCGCCGGAGCTGCTGACCCCGCCGGGCGGCGCGTGCCTGCCATCGTATGACTCGGCTAACGACGAGACAAAGTTTCAAACACTAGGCGACAACGCCACCGTCTCCATGGCAACTATTGATGCTTTGGAATCGTCTAGCTGGGCGGCGACTCCAAGGACTCGACGTCTTTCAGCCCAATTCGTTTTGTTCCAGACTAGCAGCGGACTTCTGGCTGCCTGCCAGATGGAGCTTCACCAACCCGTTGCTGGGGCAACGGGCCAAACAAAACTTCGGGTGTGGCTGCATCCCGCTCGAAACTACAGCGCAGACGCTTCAGCAGCCATTGCTCTGACTCTAGAACTAGCCAGCCTGTTGTGTGGCTTTGCCCTCATTGTCATTGTCATAACGACAAGTCGTCGTTACAGTCGAACCAATAGCACTGTTTGGATATGGAACAGAGCGGCTAACCTGGGAGTCATTTTCGCCTCGGTTTTGGCGCTTGTGCTGCGCTGCAGTGGCGAGCTGGACGCTAGGCGACGCCTGGCAGCGCGTCAAGCGGTTGAAGCGTTTGACGCCACGAAATCGGCGGCTGAGTTTGGCGAGGTAATTTGAGCCTTTTTGGACATAAAGCTGCTTTAGTAATATTTTTTTTGTTCCGGGGCCCATCTAAAGTACGAAAAATCACAAACATGAAATGTCACAAGCATGAAAGTTACATCGTCAAAAAGTTTCGAAATTGTGATCATTCGGTCGACAATGCACTGAAGATCACCCCTGAAGATTACAGAAATTAGCAAAACTAAATCGCAATACAAAATATGTATTCGACTATATGACTTTTCGTGCTCGTGATTTTTCGTGCCTCGGGAGAAAAGTTGAATAATCTGGCCGCCATTGGCATCCGCTAGCTATCACCTCTCAGCCTGAAGGAGCTGATCGAGTAACCTATCACGATTCTTTTTTTTTCTCCACGACGCGTTTAATAAAGTTGATCTGGAGCTTCGAATGTCTTGGTAATAACAGAATTTATTTCTTTGATGGCATTTCGCTTGTACACACGAATTTAATGTCTTGTAAATGATGAAATGTTTCTCTCGTAACTTTTTTTCGACAGGCATTTGTCTGCTTGCTGGCCATTCAGGCTTTTCTTTGCACTCTGCAACTGCTTGAAGCTATGCCGCTGCATCCCAGCTTAGCAAAATTTTATGCTGTTCTAAGCCGAGTCATTGGGCAACTTCTGAGCCTGTCAGCGACTCTGTGCCTACTTGCTCTCGCCAACTGTTTGTACCTGCTAGCTGCACTGAGCTCCGAGTCTGGAAGCGAACGATGGCACAGTTTTATCACTCTGATGCAGACTCTAATCACCGTTGCGTTGCGTAAGTGGCTTGTTGAGGACTAACTTTCAGTCGGTAATATACTTCGTCATGGTGAATTGCCCTCGGTTATGTAGAATAGAGTGTCAATAGCTGACAATAAATATTACTTTTTTGATATAACTCATTCTATTCCCCTTGTTACCTTGTTAATCAGAAAGGACATGCTATAATGTACGTACGAGTCATTTATTCTCTTACCCTTGCCGGCCAATGACTGGATTGGAAACTTTACACCGCCAATGAAGGGACGGAAAGTGTACACCTAGTCATTTATTCTCTTACCCGCGCCGGCCAATGAGGAGAATAAGAACTCATAGACTGATTTACTCTGTTACCCTGACTGGCCGATGAGAGCTGCCCTAAAAATGTTTACGTTAGCTTAGTGGGAGCAACTTATGCGCCTAACCAAAGAAGATTTTTATCCTTCGATCATAATTTTTATACGTATTAAAATGCTTCAAACATCAAATTATATTTATTCAATTATTGCAGGCGAAGCAAAGCATGCCCGACTGCATGAACTTGAAAAATGGCCCGTGTCAGTTGTCCTGCTTGCAGTATTTGCTGCCGCAACGGGCTTCATAATGCTGCGGTTTCTCTCCGTACTGATTATTCAGAGCTTCGCCGATGAGAAAGCAAAGCGTCGATGTCGAGCTGTTGACGACTGCGGCAGCGTCGCAGACGAAGCCACGCCCGGCCTGCTGAAGTCGATTGTGTGCGCCCCGACTGTTAAACTGTTGCGGCGTCTAGCGGCAGCGCTGAAGAGATCCGATGAAAAAATGAAATCCCGGCTTGACTATATTCACAGTTATCAAGGTGAGGGCTTGGAAAGAAACGAGTTACAATATCAATCAGCGATTAGAGCATGATTTTATTGTGTAATGGTATTGGCAAAAAACTGTAAAATCACGATTCGAAGATTGAAATGATTAACATTTTAAATTGCACGCACACCCGGGCTACTATTAGTAGTTCAAGGCTGAACCTACGAGCATTTAAAAAAAGATAAATTTAAAACCCATAAAAAATCTACGCCCGCAGAGAACAAAGTCGCTAAGGATTTGCACAACATCCGCATCGGGCTCCACCTAATCCAACTGCGTCTAATCCGACTGAGCCGCTCTGACCTTCAACAACCAGAAACAACTGGTAGTGCAGCCTCCACACAGCAGCAGCAGCAGAAGCAGCTCCGCATGGCTGCCGAAGAGGTGGCCCTGGTCAAGCGGCAGTTCTGTCGTGCGGTCAAACGCACAATTTACCAGTCGGATAATCCATTGGAGTGGCCCTTCGCTGAAGAAGAGCAGCAGGTCTGAGCTGATGAAGATATCAAAACTACCGGATCTTCGAGTCTTCAGCTGACATTTACCCTTCACACAGCGCACTTTTAAAGCACACTTGTATACTTACTTCTTTTCTGTGTAAAACTGACAAAATCACGAGAGCTTATCCCGTATAGGATATGTATAAATGTGCAAGTTACTATTTTGTAAATGCTTGCTGTTTAAAACGATAAAAAAGTTTTTGTTAGCATTCAATATTGCACTTTAGAAAACTGCCTTTTAAAAAAAATTCACCCACTTTACTCGAAAAAGCATCATCCACGTTATTTTTGCGTCAAGAGCAAGCACAGTTTTCAAAAATCTAAAAAAAACTCAAGATTTAGACTTTTTTACAATAATAAAACTGTGCGGCTCACCAAAAAATTTCAATTTTATGACCACAAAATTTGGAACTGCAGAAAACCATTCCTAAAACTTATTCTTTTCAAAAATTATTTTCTACACATACAAGCTTTACGCCAATGATGTCGATTTTGAAAAATTGCATGCGCATCTATCTATCTATTTATGTATGTAGGGTATGTATGTGTGTGTGTATGCATGTATGTATGCATGTATGTATGTATGTATGTATGCATGTATGTATGTATGCATGTATGTATGTATGCATGTATGCATGTATGTATGTATGCATGTATGCATGTATGTATGTATGCATGTATGCATGTATGTATGTATGCATGTATGTATGTAGTATGTATGCATGTATGTATGTTTCTATCTATCTGTCTATCTATCTAACTATCTAAATCTTCTACCCTTAATTCCAAGTCAGCTTTACAGCTCTAATGTTACAGGGTACGAAGTAGCTAAATTTTCTTTTTTTTCTTTTTACTTTTTTTAACGAACCATTGTTTCATTTGGTGCCACGCGGAGCTCCTTCTCAGGAAGTCTTCGTTCAGCAGCAGCCCCCTTGCCTTCTCAGCAGGATCCGTCAGTTTTGCATGGAACAGCAGCTACATGAAGCTGTGCTGCTAGCTGATAGGGAAGGGCGCAGGATGTTCGCTATTGTCCCAGATACTATTGTTGGCTTAACAATCAAGCTGGAACTAATGAACAATAGAGCCCAGAATAAAACCTTACGGGATGTTACAATTTCTTGCGAGTTTATTTTCGCTGGGGTAGATTATTTGACAATTATTAACTCCAGATAATTCAATGAAGACAAGACTTTTTAAAAAGCAGATTCTACCAAGCAAGTAGTTCACTAATGAAAAGCGGGAGTCTAATCTAGTTAATAAGTGTTCGTTTATTTAGATGCTCCCAAGAGAAAACAATAGTAAAATTTCGCCATTAATAAAACCAGTTTTTATAGTGTAGTAAATAGAATGGAAATGTTTATTTGGCAAAATATATTTTCTCTAGACAAGAAAAAGAAGCTAAAACTAAGAAAGAATTTTATTTAAGCCACTGAAAAATTTATATGCTTGATTGATTGCTGTTAAACAAAAATTGTAAATCTTTATAATTTTTATCGAATCTTTATCGTATTCAGTTTATTCGAATGTACTTTCTCCACTGCAGCTTCTCATCTTCGTTGGCAGAAAATTCTTGTCTGTCAAGCGGCAGGCTGGCGTCAAAGTAGGGCAGCAGGACGCACTGCCTCCTGACCGGGTGCCAGTAGAATCCGACGCAGTCACCGAACTCAAACTGAAGGCAGGCTCGGGAGCAGTCGTAGTTAGTCTTAGCGCTGGGATCCTTAATCCAACAGCCTGGGTCCGGCTGCTGGAAGACGGTGATCTCCATCCGCTTAAACTTTCCTTGGTTTAATTTTGGAGTTGTTCGATTAGCCCAGGCAGGATCAGTGTAGCAGTAGAATGCATTGTTTTCGTCACATTTCTCGTCCCTTAGCAGCTTGTCGGAGCCCTTTGTGGTTATGCAGTCTTGGTTGGGGCTATTATTTGGTTCACTACCATGGAAATAGTTGTCACTGTCAAGGCTTAACTGGCCATCTTTAATCCATATCCAGTTGTCCTTCTCATTGCCTCTCTCATTCAGCGCATCGACCAGTCCGACCCACTACCACTTGTCGCCTGGAATTGCGTTGCTAGCTTTCATGGCTTCATAGACTGACCTGCTAATCATCTCCTGGCTGTTTTTGTGGCACGTCTTCACCGCATTGCAGAATGTCATTACAGTGATGTACTCCTTGACGCACCAGGTCCCAAGATCAGGGTTGCCTACCTGAGTCATGCCACTTGGGCAAGGTGATTCAGCAGACATCACCAGATAGATATTCAGTGTTGAGACCAGAAGCACAGCGATGGGATTTTGCATTCTTGGCGATGTATCGTGGATTTCGTGTGTAAGCCAAACTGCGTTGCAATTCCAGCGTGAAAGTTTTGCGCTCAATGCTGCCTTCCAACATTTTATATTGTATTTTCGATTTCCTCATTCCCCATCAATGAACTAGGCATTGCAATGGTGGAAAGGATCTGGCCGCAAGTTTCCGTGAATAAGACTAAATGGTAAATAAAGAAACCGAGTGATGAATGCAGCTTGTTCGATCTGCCTCATCTTTTCCTCTCTATTGTTCTTATGTAACTCGAAAATCTTTTCAAATTCTGAGGACAGCTGAATGCATACGCTTGTATCTAAAACCATCGACGGGAGCATTTATGCACAACGAAGTTATAAGTTATAAACCACCCGTAAAAACCGTTAGTCTTAACTGTCATAAAAATCTTTTTACGAGCTATTAATTTCATACGGGGAAAAATTTTTAAATTGTCAAAATGGTGAAATTATGGTGGCATACTTACCGGTACCGGTAGATACTGCTAAAAGCAGTTCATTGTCGCAGAAAGCCTAGGAGCTTCCTATTTCACAGATCCACCCACTCCGCCAACTTGGTAGCTGCATAGAGCTGTGCTGCTGGAAAATGAGACTGGAACAAGGCAAGATCTATTTGGCATTGTTTCAATCCTCATTTCTTCGTGGTTTCTGTACAACGCAGTGAGCGTGGGATCAAACCTTTATCCTGCAGCTTCACAGGGGCCGCAGCCAGGAGTAGGAAGGGACCGCATCTTGGGGCGTCAAATCATTTGTTTTTTGGTACGAGTCTATCTTGTCTTTTATTGGATCTTAGACACGCGTCACTTCCAGCAACTGCTGTGCTGCCCAGTAAGTTTAGAATGAAGAGAATGTTAACCGTTTCAAGTAGCTTTATTAGCCCGGTAGGGTTTCGCTTCCTCAAGCTTTCGGGTATTGGAAATTCGGATAAAAAAAATAGACCAGCTTCAGTTGCAGCTATTTTCCCACTAGAGGATAACTGCTGTGGATTTACGGTTCCTCCTCTTCTGGACTTAGTTGCCAGACCCAATCAGGCAACTTACCACTAGGTAGCTATCTGTCTTCTGGTGAAGGTCTTACGATGAGATTACCTGTGCCGGTATTATTTCCCCCAGATCGTGTCATTTAAAGTAATATCCACAAGGTCAAAAGTTCATTTTGAGGTTTTTGACAAGCTTGGCAGAGTAAGTGTTTTGCGTACTTGTAAGATAAGGATGCTACACGCTCCCAACTTCCAGCTGATTGGACGGGGCCGTGGCCCCCTGGTAACTGCAGCTACATGAGGATCTTAATCGAGTTAAAAGGCATTTTTTGAGATGCTAGCTTTCTATTCGTTCTGCGTAACTGTTTGACTGCCTTTAGGATTCTATGCTAAAACTTTTCTGTCCTTTTATAAGGGAGAGCCTATCCAAATCGCTCTAGAAGCACATACAATATTAAAAGTAATTTTTGCAGCGATTTAGGCGCCTGGAAATCATAAGTTTTCCTTGACGTACGATCGTGCAGCAAAGGCTCAGAGAGTTGCTAATAAGCAACTGATATCTAGCAACAGAACAATATTTGACGGGAAGGCTGATTTAGCGAGGCTGAAGGGATCAAATCTTGAAATTGGGTCGTATATTTCCACAGAACGTTTCAAGCGTTAAGATTGTTGAAAAACTATCTTGAAAAAGGTCTTACTATACTTCAAGTAGAATTAAGGCAAGAAGACTTGAGCCTTTACCTCCTAAACAAAAAATAACTTAAACCTACGACGGAGGAGACCAAGGAAAATACGGTTGAGTAAGATTAACTGCTCATACGAACGTTTAAAAACATTTTTACTCCTTGTATTACTTTGTTATTTACGTGCTTGTACTTCTTCCACTGCTGCATCTCAGCGTCTCAGCGCTGTTGGCTGAAAATTCCGCACCGTCAAGCGACAGGCTGGCGTCAAAGTAGGGCAGCAGGACGCACTGCCTCCTGACCGGTTGCTAGTAGAACCCGGTGAAGTCACCGAACTGATGGCAAGTCAGGATGCAATCCACGAGGGTTCTGGCATTGGGCTCCTTGATCCAACAGCCCGGGTCCGCCTGATGGAACACGGGGATTTTTACAAGCCTGAACTTTCCTTGACTCGGTTTTGAAGCGAGTCGATCAGCCACAGCGGCGTCTGCATAGCAGTAGAGTTCACGCGGTACATGACATGGCTCATCCCTCAGCATCTTAGGGTCGATTGTTGTGGCGACTGCGTTTCGCTTTCAGTGCAGTGTTGGGGTTTGAGGGTGCTGTCTCTCCCTCTCTCTCTTTCTTTCTCTCTCTCTCTCTCTCTCTCTCTCTGTCTCTCTTTCTTTCTCTCTCTCTCTCTCTCTCTCTCTCTCTCTCTCTCTCTCTCTCTCTCTCTCTCTCTGAATGTACTTGTGCTTGTCCAGGGGTAGCAGCTGATTGGTCGGCCTAGTCAGGCTGGAAAATAGACTCGTATTTATTGACAGAGCCAGGCTTGGCCTGCTCTAATGTTTTATCGCAACTACACTGACTTTATTTCAATTGTAGTCACGCAGTCTTGGTTATTAATATAGCATTTCCCATTCGATTTGACCCTACGAGCAATCAATTTAGTACTACATGGGAAAAAGACACACGAAGTCAGAGAGACTCTGGGGTTCTATGGCCAAAACTGCCGTTTCGTTCCATTCAATTTAATCCTGGGGGCACTCCAGAGGGATCTTTCCCTGTCCAGGCCTCCTCTCTAGCCACGTCTGCTCCCGCCTGCCTGGTCTCCGTCACCTCCCAGCCCGGGGTCGCGCCTGCTGGAGCCCTTGTCTCCCTTTTTTCATCTTTTTTCCCCTGTTTCACCCGCTTTTACTTCTGCGCACGCTCTCTACTTACAGTACGATAAGTCTCTACACCCATAATAATCTGCTCAAACCCACCGATCATCAACAACTTCAGTCTCCGGCCTCGTCAGCGTACAGTCCGCCATGAGCGCTTTGCCACGATCAACAGCCAGATCGACAGTGCCGCCATCTCAGCTCCGGCCTTTCTCTCTCTCTCTCTCTCTCTCTCTCCGTGCCAGCCGCCGGTAAGTTCCACCGCTTATTTTATTGCTTTTCCGCCTAGCGCGTATTTTGCGGATTATTCCTATTCTGGCCCATTGCTTTGCTGGAGAATTGAGCCTATTTATTTAGTAATTTGTCTGGCTAAATTAATATATTAATTCCGCTGAGTTATTTTAGCTTTGTACTAGCGTATTTGCAATCTGCGTAATCATTAAATCCATTCACTCTTTCGCTCCATTCTTATTGGACTATTAATGGCTTGCTAAGCCTTTCACCTTGGGCGGTGAAGTATGGGAAAGTTAGGGAAAACTAGTGAACAGACTCTCGTAGCCGGCTCGCCGCGGCGCGCCTGTGTGTAAAGAGCGTAGGAGCGGTGTAGAAGCTATGTGCACGTGATGGCGGGTAGAGATGGCAAAACCTGGTTAAGCGGACCCATCTTGCACTGAAGCGTTCGAAGTATCAAAGTTCACGTTCTCACCTCACTACTCTTAGTAGCATTTTCCCGGATTCTCTCTCTCCGCAGCGCCTCCAAGGACTCCCTGCACAAAAGCCCTTCATTAATGATCCCGGCACTCCCGATAGACTCCCGTGCAGAGCCCCTAAATCGGCTACGCCCTGTCTCGCTGTCTAGCTAAAACCCCCGAATCAATACCCGGGCGGAGCTGGCTTCGTTAGATCTGGAAAGTCATCAGGTGCGCCAGGCCATACAAAGTGGTGGCAGCCTTGGGGCTCATACTGTGACCCCAAGACCCGTTAACAGTAGAAAGACCACACTATTTTTCCACCTGGGGAAAGACCACCTGGGGGTATTTCACATACCCACTGCCTACTTCACGATTGCTCCCAAACCGATTGACCAATTTTCATGAAAGTCCATCATGTGGGTCAAAATTTTCCGTCCTTTATGATAAACTAACTTTTAAAACCGTCTGACTTGAGCATCGTCGAGATATTCAGCAATTCTTGTCGAAGACTCTGGTGACAAGGACAACTAACATTGCTCTGTATAAAATTCATGGCGAATCCAAACTGCTTCAATAATCTGAGTCCATCTGTCGTAGGGACCTTCATTCTCAGCATCCCCGTCACCAAGGTCCACTTCACCGCCGTCTGATGCATCGGCAGCGACTGTCGGGACCTTCAACAAAAGCACCTGATCGGCATCCCAAAGACGACTTCGTTCCCAAAGCTGAAATTGAAGAATCCTCTTCTGCATGCATTCATAAGTCAGTAGACATAATCGGTGAATGAAATTAACGATGGCCACCGTCTAGGCTGACCTGTACACATATAAGCGACCTTCGGGCCCTTCAACGGAGTGCCACCATGAGGCGCCGACGAACTGGCGCACCCAACATCGTCCTTTTTAGATCAAGGCACAACACCACGAATGTCTGTATATTATGCAATGCTCCTGCACCAAGTTTAATGGGAGATTTACCGATTTAATTTGAGAGTGAAGAATTTTAAGCAGTAGAGATTTCAAAAGTGATAGTCGCATTACATGTCCAAAAAGATATTACAGCATGTCAGAAAAGATATTGCAGCATGTAAAAAAATATATTAAAGCATTTCATGTGGAACCATGGCTCCACACACGAGGGAATTCCGGTTTTCTGAGGAGATCATGTGTGTGTCCTACTGCCCGAAGGCTGATCGAAATGTGATGCTGCTGTCCATCATGCATCACGACAGACGAGGGCTTCCCAACGGCAGGCCTGTGGCAATAGGTACGTACTACAATTCTACAAAGGGTGGCATGGACACCTGCAACAGGATGTTCCGCACATCCGACTCATGCGAGAAGGCAATCTTCTCCAGCGGTATACTCAACATAGCAGCTGTGAATGCCGCTGCTATCTGGAGACCGGCGCACCTGGAGCTTTGCGCCTCGCCGAAATATCGCAAAGAGTTCCAGCGCAAGGCATCGGCGCAACTTCTGCAACCGCTGATCGAGATTTTAGCGCTTCCAGAGGTTCCGTATATATAGAGCCTTAACAATGAAACGTTGTCCCTACGTTTAGGAGCGACAGGCTTCCTTTTATGATTTATTTGCGTACAAGTGAAAGTTGGCACATTTCATTCGTGAGTCAGTTACGGATGATTAACAGTTGCGCGTGAAAAAAGTGAGTTTCGTAGGATATAAGTGGCATCTACGCATTTCCCATTGCGTTCGTTCCTAACTGTATTAAGAAATGTAAGCACTCGCAGGTGCGTCTGGACAGCGTGTGGGTTGTCTTTCCGCGCCTTTCGTACAGGCGCTGTATCATTTCTAATAATGGGAGCACGAACTTTACTAGCGAGAATTTTGCTAGCCGAACTTTGCTAGCGAGGACTTACACTGTATACTATTGTATGGCGCTCAAAATCGGTGTGACCCTGTGCAAAACAACAAACTAGCTAACCGTCTATCAGGTCTATCCGGATAGACTAACTATTCTTCATAAGTCTATAAGTTTAAATTACTAATTAGGCTGAATTGAATTGAGAAAATGCGGCAATTGTGAGGCCTCAGGGTATCCAGCAATGAGCGCACCGTGGCTTTCACTTTTACCGGAAAATATCTCAAAACTGTCCAAATCAGGTTACTGCAGCTTGTTTTTCTGAAATTGAGCTGATGTACAATAACACCTATAACAGCACATTGGTTCTTTATTGATATTATTGATATCGATTCTTCATAACTATTGTATCATTCATTGTAAATTCCCGCTAGCAAAGTTCGGCTAGCAAAATCTTCACTAGCAAAATTCCTGCTAGCAAATTTCGGCTAGCAAAATCTTCACTAGCAAAATTCCTGCTAGCAAATTTCGGCTAGCTAACTTCGGCTAGCAAAATTCGGTTAGCAAAGTTCGGCTGGCAAATTTCCTGCTGGCAAAATTCATCGACCCCTAATAATAGACCTGGGGTCTACCCCAGACGCTCTCTGTTGTACAGTTACGTTATTGCTACGTAAGGTTTCAGTCTCTTCGGGCTGTACTGACCCGTGGTTATCTTTATGCAGCGTAAATTTAGTTTTACTGTATGCGCTTTCAAGGACATCTTAAGTAGTAGGACGTGACACGGGTGTTTCTTAGAAAATTTTTTGAAGGCTGATTTTTCGTAAAAAATACACTAGCGAGATGGGAAATTTTCATGTTTTTCAGCAAAAAGTAGCTGTCCTGTTGTACAGCAGCGTTAGTTTTTAAAGATTTTTTAATATGTTGTCACAAACTCTTCATTCTACAATATAGAAGTGTGTTTTAGGGCTGTCAAATTGAAGTAAACGAAAAACATGAAATTTTCCTATCTCGCTAGTGTATTTTTTGCGCAAAATCAGCCTTCAAAAAAAATTTCTAAGAAACACCGTGCCACGTCCTACTACTTAAGATGTCCTTGTGCGCTTTTCATACTGGCTACTTCTGGCAGTAGTGTACTCTGCCTATTTATTTTACATTCGCATATAAGATTCACATTAAATATTTTTACGCACGCATTATCATTATTTAAATCCCTCTACAGAGAATCGTTAAATATCTCCACGATACCGATGTTTTGGGATTCCGAAAGTTACTTCATCGGATAGAGCGGAAATTTTTAGCACGTGTTCTAATTTTTACGGCGATTGTTTGAATAGTTTGGGAGATACAGAGAAAAGAAAAATGTGGGTATTTGAAATGCCCCCCTGTGGTCTTTCTAACTGTTAAAGGCACCTAAGCTACAGCAGAGCAGGCGTGGGACCTTGCCCTCAGGACAATAGCTACCTAAATCTCATCGATATCCTCAGGACGGGTTTGCACGGTACTGAATGCCCTTGAGTGACAGCCTCAGGTCATTGGCGGCTCATGGTCATCATCCTGTTAGTCATAGTCTCTCTCTTCCCCTTAAGGCGAAGGCTACGCAGGCGGGAAACATCAATTTTGACAAAGCCCAACATAATTCAGCTGACAAGGGCATCCTATCGCATACCCTGACCATCTGACCTTGTCAGCAAGTGTTATTTGACAACTCTGCACGCTTAACCTCCACGTTATTCAAATTTAAGCTGCCAGTAAAAGCTGCTGCAATAATTATCAGCCCCCGTTTTTATATTTTTCTATCTGACAAAGAGATGGGAATGGGAAAATTTCTTGCCGATGCTAAAGAAGAGTAAACGGTGAAACTAACACTTCGTTTGATAGCTGTCAGTTTTCAGCGGATGTATAGAACTGATGAGGCCACTGAGGGGCGGTACTTTTTTGCGTGGGCTGGCGCTGGGTTTTGCGTAGGCTGGTTGGGTTTCTTCTTATCTAGTCTGTTATACTTAAGAATGGAGGACTTTTTTGTCTGTCTGTCTATCTGTCCGTCTGTCTGTCTGTCTGTCCGTCTGTCCGTCTGTTTGTCTGTTTGTCTGTATGCCTTTGAGTCAGTTTGTAGTTGAAATTTCTACGCTTACGTGATTTTGTTTGGCCTTACTTAATACTAATACTACTGAGTATTAGTATGCGTCTTTAGTTTCTTATTTCAGTAAAATTTTGTATTTTCCTTCTGCTCAGGAGGCAGCCGTAGCCGTATTCGTGTAATAGAACTTCTTTTAATCAAAGCTGTGCTGTATTTTTTAATGAACCTGCTGGTCTGTACATTTTATCCCACCTCTATTTCCATCTATTCATAAAGTCGCTTCCAGCAAGTATCAATATTCATCGTGTGCTGACTTGACCCTAATTAAAGCTGTTCATTCACATGTACTGATGTGATGTCTTTATTCAGCACAGACCTAACTTAAGGGGAAGACAGGGTTATGACTACCGGGGAACTGACTTGGAGCCGCTTATGAACCTGGGCTTCAAAGGCCTTCAGTTCAGTGCGAAACCGCCCTACCTGAGGTAGCCGTGACTCGAAGGCAAGGTCCTTGACCTTTTTCGCTGCAGCTACGGTGCCTTTAACTGGTCTTGGAGGTCAGAGCAGGAGCAAATAGGCTGCCACCACTCAGTTTTAGCTAGCAGCGAAAGAGAGCGTAGCCGATTTTGGGGCACTGCGTGGGAACACAAGATCAAAAAGGGACGGGTTTTTGTGCAGGGGATCCTTAGAGGCTGTGTGGAGAGAGAAATCTCGGGAACCTGACTGCTTTGAGTAATAGGGATGAAACGTGAGCTCTGTAGATTCTAAACATAAGCAAGTGAGTAAGTGAGTCCGCTCAACCAGGTGTTGCTACTCTTTGCTAACCGTCTCGAGCACATAGGTGTCTCTTCCCTCTTACACTCTCTTAGCACACACAGGTACGCCGTCCAATGACGGCGGGCCGGCCTCGGAAGTTCGATCGCTAGTCTTCCACAACCCGAGGTGAAAGCTTGGCATGCCAGGGATAGCCTAATAAGTCGAACTAGTTAAAGATGGAAATGCCAAGACCAGTAAAATGCTTATAAACAATAATGATGTTAGCAGCTTAATCCCGCAGTTCAGGAAAATAGCGCGCAAAAATATTTTATTAATAATATTGGCTCAATTCCTCTAGGTACAAAGCCTCGCTTGAAAAAATCAAAGGCCCAATTAATGTTAGAGCAGTGAACACTTTAGAAAAAAATATGCTGCATCGGGAATTTTTTTAAATAGTTATATGTTAAATAGTTTTACAACTCCGTCAACTATTAATGGACGAGAATAATCAAATAATTACGAACCGAATTTACGCTTATACACCATACAGGCTTAGATATTAAGTTTGACTACGAACAAAACTTCCAGTGAACACTATTGAATCGTGTTCAGTTCCTGGCAGAGTCTTTATATTCAAGCTCACTGAAAATTCAGGTACTTCTTCCACTGCAGCTTCTCATCTTCGTTGGCAGAAAATTCTTGTTTGTCAAGCGGAATGCTGGCGTCAAAGTAGGGCAGCAGGACACACTGCCTCCTGACCGGGTGCCAGTAGAATCCGACGCAGTCACCAAACTCAAACTGAAGGCAGGCCCGGGAGCAGTCGTAGTTAGTCTTAGCGCTGGGCTCCTTGATCCAACAGCCCGGGTCTGGCTGGTGGAATGCGGTGATGTTCGTCAGCTTGAAAATTCCCTGGCTTGGCTTTGAAGCGATTCGATTGGCTACGGCAGCGTCCGAGTAGCAGTAGAAAGGATTTTCGTCATGACATCCCTCATCTCTCAGCATCTTAGAGCCAGTCGTAGTTATGCAGTCTTGATTGTTGCTATTATTTGGTTCACCAGAGTCAAAGTAGTTTTTTATTCCATTGGTGACCTGGCCGTCTTTAATCCACACCCAACCGTCCTTGTTGCCTGTGCCTCTCTCGTTGAGGGCATCGACCAGTCCGATCCACCACCTGTCATTTGGAATAGTGCTGCTGGCCTTCATGGCCTCAAACACGGGCTTGCTGACCATCTCCTGTCCGTTCTGGTGACACGTCTTCACAGCGTCGCAGAATGTCATTGAGTTGCTGTACTTCTTGACGCACCATTTGTCAGTGTCGCCAACCTCAGTCATGTCAGATGGGCAAGTCGACTCCGCTGGTACAGCTAGCAAAGGTACTATCAATAGTAGCGAAGGTATCCAGCTTGACATGATTAGCTCGTACAGAGGAACCAAATTGGTAAGTTAAAGTGTCAATTCAGTAGCCGGATTATCACGAGCGTATCGCCGCGCATCCTCTCGAGCAAGAGCCTTGGAACTCGTCAAATTTTTATAAGCATTTTACAAACCATCTGTTATCATTTAGCTGACAGGGACATTGGGTCGCCTTCTAAGACCACCTCAGCCTTCAGAAAGTACAATAAATTTGACACCTTTGCATGCTTTACTTAAGGTGATTAAAATCTAAGTCTTAAGGCAACACTTATCGGCACTCATTTTTAGGCTTTTTTTATCGGATTTTCTCTCGGAAGAAAAAAACGAACGGAAAAATTGTAGCTGATGTTGATTTAACAGTGGAACACAGACTGTAGGATCCACTTCTAAGATGTCAGTTTAAAAGGACGAAAATAATGAGGCTACATAGAGACTGTACTTTTTTGCATGGGCTGGGTTTTGCGTAGGCTTGTTGCCCGCCTTCTTATCTCATCTGCTCTACTCTAGTATTGTGGTCGGGCGGGTTTCATGACACCGAAACTTCACAACACCGAAATTTAACGTTCGGGAGTGCTTTTTGGCGTTTTAGAAGTTCGGTGCTATGAAAGCGACCGTATAGTGAAATCGAATCGCTACATGTCGATCCGTATTATTCGCGCCTGATCATGTTAGTTAGAGTCTGCCCATACCTCGAGCGTACTCATCTGTTCCCACCAACCTGTCTCTGTCAGAATAAGTCTGGAAGTTCGATCGCTAGTCTTCCTCAGGGAGGGACGCGCAGATTTAGACCAGTAGGCGGGCAGCAAATACTGTGTTATATTACTAAGAGTAGTTCTAGAAGAATCATCACATATTGATGGTGGAGACTTTAATTAAGTCTTTAAGTCTTTAAATAAAGTTAATGTCTTTAAATAAGACTTTAAACAGTCCGAAAAGAAAACTAACAAACAGCCCATTTTCGGATGCAATAAACAAAACATTTATTAAAGTATCAAAACACTTTAGCACAAAAATATCCCGTCTGAGAAAATTTTTTACTAATCCTGTGTTAAATAGTTTAACAGCTCTGTTAACTGTTAATGTACAAGTATAATCAAATAAATTACGAGATTAATTATACGAGCTAGTTCTTAAGTTTGACTACAAACAAAATTACCGGTGAACACTCTTGAATCTCGTTCTCTCCCTGCAAGGGTCTTTATATTCAATTTCACTGAAAACGCAGGTACTTCTTCCACTGCAGTTTCTCATCTCCGTTGGCAGAAAATTCCAAATGGTCGAGCGGAATGCTGGCGTCAAAATAGGGCAGCAGGACGCACTGCCTCCTGACCGGGTGCCAGTAGAATCCGACGCAGTCACCGAACTCCAACTGAAGGCAAGTCAGGGTGCAGTCTTCCAAGGTTGTAGCTTTGAGCTCCTTGATCCAACAGCCCGGGTCCGGCTGCTCGAACCCGGCGATCATCACAAGCCTGAACTCTCCTTGGTTTGGCTTTGAAGCGAGTCGATCAGCCACAGCAGCGTCCGAGTAGCAGTAGAATTCACGCGGTACATGACATGTCTCATCCCTCAGCATCTTAGAGCCGGTTGTAGTCATGCAGTCTTGGTGATTAATATTATTGGGTTCAGAAGCAGCAAAGTCGTTGTCGGTATCAGTGGTGACCTCGCCATCCTTAATCCACATCCAGCCATCCTTCCGAGTGCCTCTCTCATTCAGCGCATCGACCAGTCCGACCCACCACAACGTGTCATTTGGGATAGCACTGCTAGCCTTCATGGCGTCAAACACGGGCTTGCTGATCATCTACTGGCCGTTCTGGTGACACGTCTTCACCGCATCGCAGAATGTCATGGAGGGGATGTACTTTTTGACGCACCATTCTTCAGTTTCGCCAACCTCAGTCATGTTAGATGGGCAGCTACTGCCCTCAGCTCGTAGTAATAGTTGCACAGCTAGCAAAGCTACGAGGAGCAAAGGCCTTAAACTGGGCATGCTTACAGAGAAAACAATTCTGGCGCATTGTTAAATATTCAGCAGCCTGATGAATCTGTGCGGCTATTTCTCTAGCCCAAAGTTGCCTTTCATGCTCTTCTTTTTATAGGAATTTGATAAAGCGTAGGGTATGATTCATCTGACAAGGGCTTGTTTTCGCATGCTAGGGCCACCTGAGCGTGTCAATCAGGGCAATAAATTTGACAAATCCGCATGCTTTAAATCTGCACGTCATTCAAATTTAAGCCTTAAGGCAACACTAATCGTTTTTTATGCTTTGGTTTTTTGATCTTCTATCCGAAGAAAAAGATGGAAATGGGAAAATTTCTTGCCGATGTTGAACAAGATTGACTGCGTGAATCCACTTGTAAGCTTCAGTTTTCAGTTGATGGACAGAATTAACGTGGATGTTATGACGAAGGCTGTCTGCTTTGGGGTTTGATACTGATGGCTTCAATGCCGCACAGCTTGGCGAGTATTTTTCTGATTAAAAGAGAGATTTCGCTGTTGGGGGGCTGCACTCTAACGAGCAGGGTTAGAATCTGGACAAAGTGACGTCGGCTGCACCACAGAACACAATGGCAAAAAAATGTCCCCTTTCGTTGAAAGCGGAAGAACCGAAAACTTGATGAAGAATGAGATGTTTGTGATTTCTGGAGTCTCTTTGTGGGGTTCTCTCAGGTCTTACGGCGAAAAACGATGAGGCGCAGACGGTGTGGAAGCTCAATTGCAGCGACGCAGCTCCTTGTTGATCTTCTTCTGGCTGCTCCTCATCGTCTTTAGCCTGGGCTTCAGTAGCGCCTTTCTCCTCCTCTCCCTCAGTGTCCTGATTGCTCGCCAGTCGCTATTGGCCTTCGTCCAGCAGCCAGGTTTTGTGCCCTCTTGACATCAAAAACTGGGCCGTGGTGGAGGAAGTATCATTGTTTAGCTTTAAGACCACCGCGTCGCCCTGTTGAAGCGCATATTTGACCTGGACTTAAAGAGGGCGTCCGAAAAGCAGCTGAGCCGGTCGCTTTAAACGCTACAGTAAGGAGTTACGATGATGCAGAATCACTTTCTGTAAATAGGAAAGGGAGTAGAGTGGTGTCTCTAATTTTTATGCCCCTGGCTGCAGATAACATCACCACAACCTTATCTGCAGCCAGCTCAATAGCGTTTCAAATATAAATTTGGTCACGTTTTGGTGACTTCAGAAACGACTTCAGGAACGCCAAATCGGCAGAACACGGTTCTTAATCAGTTGACAACGCTGTTAGCAGATCTGTCTTTGGGTAGGAAATGCCTCGATCCATCCGGAGAATGCGTCCACTATAATTAGAATGTTTCTAACCTCTGGCACAATGGCCCCGTCTATGTACTCGTAGATAGGACCCAGGGCTGGGGCCATATATCAAGTGAATTCAAGCGGTCTTAGTTTTGCACAGGCCAAGCATTGGCGCACTCAACGTTCTGATGCATCCCTATCACAATCAGGTCAGTTACAACAGATTAAATGTAGAGCCGTGAGCCGTACTGAAAGCCTCTAGACGCAACCGGGGTCGTATGAAAACATGCCTCCTCATATGCAGCAGACTGATCGTCAGGCACTCTTCTGAATAGGAGCTCTGCTTCCAAGCAGTTGTTCCAGTTACAAGATCCGACCGTCGTGATGACTCGCTGGGCCAAGGAGTCAGCAGAAAGCTCAGAAGCAACGCCTGGATGGTGTATTTTAGGGGACTCGAATTCTACGTAGTTGATTCCAGAGAAGGGTCCTGTCGAGCGGTAGTCGCTATAGAGCATCGGCGTGGGGAATTCTGGTTCCTGGGCGTAGTTAATCGTAAAATAAAATTTCATTTATTGATGCAACGCCCATCGGCTTATTCTTGCCGAAGTTTTTGCTGAATTGCGCTTTCAAAAAGCCGCAACAGTGGCTGGTGGTCCGTCTGGATCGTGAATCTCCTGTCCTGAAGATAGTGCTTTAAGCCAGCAAAACGCCAAAAAATGGCAAGCGCCTCATTGTTCGAATAATTTTCATCCTGTAAGTTTCCATGATATGAAGATGACGGGGTGCCCTTCCTGTGTCAAGACACCACCCAGCGTGCCCTTGGAGGCATCAGTGGTCAACTTGACCCCCTTCTCAAGGCTGTAATATTGTACCTTGTAGTCTCGTTGAGACTGCCTGTTTTAGGTTTTTGAAAGCTTTGTGAAATTCTTCTTCTCAGCGAACACAAGGACGTCATCTTGATAAACAAGGATTCCCGTTTATGTCTTCGAGGATGGTCCTAATCACACTTTGAAATGTTCGAGGCATGTATAATGTATAATCGCTTGACGCGATAGAGCCCATGTGAGGTGTTTATCGTGGAGAGCTTAAGTGCATCCTCGTCAAGTGCAATCTGCCAGTACGCCGATCGTAAATCTACTTTGGCAAATTCCTTAGCACTTTTTTGTTTTGCAAAAGGATGCTCGGTCGATGGAATAGGATATGACTCCTACTTTATTTTTGCATTAACATGGACCCTGCAATCTGCGCACATTCTCAGCAAGTCATTGGAGTTCTTTATCCATACTCGAGGACTGTACTATTTCCTGCTCTGTGCGTGGCTCCGTTGACCACGTCATGCATCATAACTAAAATAATATATATGTGAGCTCCGCCTAGATATATCTCTCAGAAGGTCTGAGTTCTCTCACAAAGTCTCAAAAGTTCGTGGCTCTTGCTATGGCACAGAGAGCTTATTTCCTGTACGAAAAGAGGTGCTCGTCATCGTTTTTGGAGAACAGCGCTTTTTCTCTATAGCCGACGCTTCACCATTGTCACCGATCACCAACTGCTACTCGGACAGCTCGGGCCGAACAAGAAAATTCCGACACGCGATGATGCAGCTCTGCTCTGGGCCGTCCGTTTGTCACTCGCTTGATGCAATTTCTACTCTACGCTTCCTATTTGCGTACCGGGTCAACACTAACCACAGGCAAGTCCCCCAGTGAGCTGCTTTTCCTTTGTCGACTGCGCTCCAGGCTGGACCTGATGCGACCGTCTCTGATTAGACCAAGTTTTCGATCACCAGGACACAGCAGCGCAGGACAAGCGACACCCAAGATCGTCCGAGGCTGGAGACAATGTCCGAGTAAAAGGGCTACAGAAAGGACGCCTGCTGGATTCTGGGTGTGGTCGTCTCGGTGGCCCAGCGGAACTACGATGTGCAGGTTGACGGCGGCATCGTGCAGCGAGACATCAACGATATGCTTTCTGATCGGGGACATTCAGCATTCAGTCAGTTTTCAGCATATGGGTGAAACTAATGAGGGTACTGAGAGGCAGTGCTTTAGTGCGTGGGCTTGGTTTGTGTAGACTGGTTGGGTATCTTCTAACCTGCTCTGCTCTAACATGTTGCACTTCAAATCGCTAAGTACATGTAGCTATGCATATTATGTGCATTACGTGTCTCTTTTCCGGCCTATTTCGAGTCAGTCTAAGCAAGTATTGCTGCTTTGACCCCTATCAAGGCTATTCATTTAAGCAAACATAAAAAATGACGAATTCAATAAAGCAAAACATCTGTTAAACAAAACCTTGGCTCTGACTTTTTCACACGTCTGTGTTTCATAAAACCTCGAAGCTTGTGTATAGTCTATCAATAAGCAGCTTAGATTCGCTTCTTAAACTGTACAAATATTAATTAACTTGCTTTGAACACCTGCCACCAATAGCATCGTTGATTTATAGACACGTATACTCGAAAAAAAATTTGGAGTAGCACAATCACACCTCTAAACCCCAACTTGATGGCTCATAATCCGCGTTGCTAAACCTAAAGATTTAACAGATTTAAAAGTTCACATTCAAATGTGGTGAAATTATCTAACACAGCAGCTTTATTCACGCCAACTTCTTAAGCATTCGACCTATGGAATAGAGTGAAAATTTTCTCAAATTTTCTCTCAATTTTCTAACAGATGTAGCCTCATGAACTCAATAAGCTAATCGATCTGGAAACTGCCAGAGGAGTCCACAGGGAGCCTTTCCCAGGCAGCAACAGCTAAAAGTCCTTATAGGCAGCTTATCCTTCCGCAGGAGCGATAGCGACCCTAACTTCCGCAAATATAGAGGTGGTGAGTGATAGACCATAAGGCATGGTTTGTTTGCTATTTTATGGACTGACAATGTTCAGCGTGTAACTAAGACGGAAGCAAAGAAAGTTGAGCTAAAGTCAAATATGGCACTCGCTTACTACATTTACTTTTGTATTAGTTTTGCGCATCAACAAGGACTTGACAATTTTTGGGCTAGTAGCAGAGGGTAGATAAATGAAACTTTTTGCATACCATGGTAGATTTCTATTTTTATACATATTCTAATTACTAATTCAGAAAGTCAAGAACTTAGAATAATCAGGTCAGCTATTCTTTAGTAAATTGATCTATCTAAACTTGATTTCAAGTGTATAATGATGTTACAAGTCGTTAAAAAAATCATTTAAAATACAGAATTTGATATTTTTAACTGCTGTAAACTAAGGCAAATAAAATGAGGAATGCAAAGCAAAGTTCAATTCGAATGCCTGTTTATCATGTTGATTTCTTTAGGGAGTTCAAAGTTTTACATGTATTTCTTAATAAAACAACAAATTTAAAGATATTTTTCCACAAAAAAGAGATAAAAATGTAATAAAAGGCGCAAAAGAAGAAAGTATTTTTTTAAAAGAGCAGTTAAAAACATTGCTGAAGACAGTGCCTCGCTCACAACTGTTCGGAAAGAAATCTATAGTACCATTCTAGATTGATTCTACTAAGCATGCATTCATTGAGATGCTGTTTGGAACTGAAACTAAAAAAGAAATATTCCTCTATAGTTTACAGTCATGTGGGAAAAGTGCCAGCATTTTTGTACTTGATTTAAGAATTTTTGCCGACCCATGTTTTTTAAAGGGGTGAGGGGTACATTTAAAGTGTTCCAATATTTTCTCTGAAGTTTAAAAATATGAAAATTTTGGAGTTTTCTAAACTAGTATTCTTTGCGCATTTGATCAATTTCAGCCGTCCATTCGAATGTACTTTCTCCACTGCAGCTTCTCATCTTCGTTGGCAGAAAATTCTTGTTTGTCAAGCGGAATGCTGGCGTCAAAGTAGGGCAGCAGGACGCACTGCCTCCTGACCGGGTGCCAGTAGAATCCGACGCAGTCACCGAACTCGAATTGAAGGCAGGCCCGGGAGCAGTCGTAGTTAGCCTTGGCGCGGGGCTCCTTGATCCAACAGCCCGGGTCTGGCTGCTCGAAAGCGGTGATGTTCACCAGCTTGAACTTTCCCTGGTTCGGCTTTGAAGTAACACGCTTGGCTACTTGGGTGTCAGAGTAGCAGTAGAATTGATGAACCAAATTGCAGGTCTCGTCCCTCAGCAGCCCATACGAATGCTCCACAGAAGTCACGCAGTCTTGCTTTGTATTGTCATTAGGTTCGCCTGACCCAAAGTAGTTATCGGAAGCAGCTGTGACCTGACCGTCCTTGATCCACTTCCAACCATCTTTCGAGTCGTGTCTTTCATTCAACGCATCAACCAATCCAACCCACCACTTATTGGATTCAATGCCGCTCATCGCCTTCATGGCGTCATACACGGGCTTGCTAACCATCTCCTGACCGTTCTTATGGCACGTCTTCACCGCATTGCAGAATGTCATAGAATCAGTGTAATACGTGAGGCACCATGACTTAGAAGAATCATAAGGGGATCTAACCTCTTTCATGTCGGACGGGCAACTGGACCCAGCAAGCGAGCAGTTGACCCGTTGAGCAGCCAGCAGCGGCAGCAGCAGAAAGGCTACGGAATTCGCCATTTTTATACGAAAAGTAGCAAGCGAATTCGCGAAAAAAATTTTCGCTCAACCGAATTTTTCTGCCAGCTTTTAAAGTCCCGTTCTTAGAGGTCTCTAACCGCATTGATCTCTGGCCCAATCAACCGCACGCTGGCACGGCCATTGTTTCACTATCTCCTGAATTGATCACACAGTGCAAGTTTCCACAAATAAGATGAATGAGAATGAGATGAGCTGCAAGCAAATCGATGCGTTGATACATTGCCAAAGAAAAAAGCGTATTCAAGGAATAGCTATCTCTCCCGGTTATTTTCCATAGCATAAAACAACTTCGTGAATGCAAGACTTAATTTATTAACCAATGGATTTATGGCTATCGCCCGTTAAACAAGCTTTTAACACATAATTAGCTGAGAGGGGCATGTTTTTCTTCTATCTGGCATCTAATCAGGTAATTTAGTTTCTGGAAAAAATAACAACATAAATACATAGAAAATACACAGGCTCAACGTATACTACATTTATGCTACAGGTAGCTAGAATTGAAGCTCAAATAAATTAATTCATAAAAAAATGGTTCAGCTGTGAAAGCGTTGGTTATGAACTGAAATTCCAACAAAGTTTTGATGTTCATCATTATCATAATTGTCAGTCTTATCGATCTGCAACCTGTTTGAGAAATCCTCGGGCCGAATTACCCAGCTACAGCTAGCAGAACTATTTCCTTCTTCAGGATGCCCACTTCCTCATGAGTTGGTAGAGGCTCGATCTAACTGCAATGAAGTCGATGACAGTGCGCTGAATAGACTATTTTGGACTACCGTTTTGTATCCGCTGGCACAGTTTAACATGGAATAGGGCGGAAGCAATGGGCAATCTGAAACACAATGGAACTTTGCTGGATCCAGCCTGCATCCCGTAGCTTGCTTTTAGAGTCACTTTACTTCTGCTTTAATGCGTTAATTCCACATTTGTATTAAGCTAAATTCATGCAATAGAATATAGCCGTTTCTATAATGTTGATCATTATAAGCTGATACAGAAACATAAATTCTCGCATGACATGATCAACCTAATTGGGTGTATGTGTGCGTTTGTCATATTGAGCAAGTTTAATGCTAAACGGCTCAAGGAGCGGCAGGAAAGCGTCTATAGCTCGTTTGCAAGATTGTAAGCTTGTGTAGGTATTAGGTATTTTATAATCGCCATCGAAGTCGAGTGTTATATGCTTTTGGGGTAAAAAAGCTCGAAAAGTTTCTTGATAGTATTATTATTATTTTTTTAGTTGGAAATCATACAACTATACATCGGAAAATATACACGTACATGTGTGACATGTACGATTTGCTTAAAATTTGTTTAAATATGGCTTCCCTTATTCGTTTTTATCGCATTTTTTCGATCTCTCCATCATCCCTTTACCATGTATCCTCTTACTCTTCGTACATCGTAGCCATACAATGTAGATAGGTTACTCCCGTCGGATTTTCCTGCTAGACTGCTTCCTCGAGATTTAATTGGCGTCATGCTCGAGCTACATATGTAGTCTGTGAGTCTTGACCTTTCGGTGGCCCCTCTCACATGACTTATTAAAACCAATCGGAACGAGGCCGTCGGGTCCGGCACGAGTCATTGGCTGTAAATATGAGCCCATTTTGGCCCCGGAATCGTCGCCCTTTCAGGAATCCGTGGACGTCCATGCTATTCCGTCGACATCTCTCCATAACGCTTACGTCTCCCGACCGTCCCCTGTAAGTTCATCCCGACGTATCTGCCCTTCAACTGACGTCACACTCCGGCGGTGCAGTCCCGGTCGGTTGAGGAAGCTTGCCCTGTCCCGACCAGAAGAGTGCAGCTACCACTGCTTCTCACCGACGGCTTAATTCGCTAGTTCTATTGCACGAAGTTTTACCACGTAGCATTTTTCTCTGATTTTATTCAACTGAATATTCCTGTCATCTTTAATATGACAGGTAGAAAGGCTTTCCTAATGCGCTGGCACCTTTTAGACTCTTTAGGGTTGAGCTGTGTCATTACGATTGGATTGAGGCATAGCAAACAGTATCCTGTAAACAGTCTAATTCGATAAATAAAAATATTTGAGTTAAAAAAGCAGAGAAAAAGGCGACATGGTGGAACCTCGTGCATGATAACTCGCTACAAGAAGATATTGCTGCAGTAAAAACTCAGTGGGAAGACTTCATGCGCAAAAAACTCGCTGTGGCAAAAAACGCGCGGGAAAATCTTGGCGTGAAAAATTCTTCCAGCAAAATTTACTGCAGCTCCTCTTACATTGGATTTGTTTAAAACTGTAGGCTAGTTCTACGAATCGTCTAGCCCGCAAGTTTAAAGGGCAGAAAAACCGAGGCACCGCGACGGGAATCGCGATTGCTGACCAACTTGTAACTGCTTACCCATCACCATCATATGCAATCCCTAGCTACTTTACGCCCAGGAATCAAAATCAAAGCTTTTTGAACAAGCACATAGCTATTTTTAAATTTGTACGTTAGTAGGAGCAAAGCATAATATTGTAGTAGAAGTGGAAAATTAGTGTTAATTGTCAATAATTTCGACTAATCACTAAATCAGATATTGGTATAGGTGTAATAATTTTACGTCAATTTAATTATTTAATTCAGTCCAAAAATATTTGCAAAGAGTAGCTGTGTTAAAGATCGCTAATAAATTTTCTTTAATAACCTAACTTTTCAAACAAAATACAGATAAATCTGATTTTGGCATAGGTTCACTTCCATTTGGTAAATTATAGCAATAGCAATATAGCTGAGCTCAAACTAAAATTTTTTCCTCTGACTTGACTAAAATCAAACCTTTACTAAGCATAGCTAAGCCTTTGTAGAGGTTGCTTAAATGAATAAGGCGAGATATGCTCGGTGGTTCGTTTATTGTTTGTAGGATTATTGCTGCTATGAAAGGCTTGCTTAAATTTGCGGAGCAGGTGCTGTGTATTTATAGTGTAGAAGATGGATAACCGGAAAGTTCGAGAATGTTCTACGCACTATAACAAATTTTTATGTCGAATACTATTTACAGATGACAAAGGATGATTATGAAAATATGAATGTACTGTTATTTATTTATCATTTTAAAATATGGCTGAATAATAAATGAATAATAACTTTAGTGAAATTTCTAGAAAATGGCAGAATTCGATTTACCGTATTTGGAAAGTTTTAATTGCGAAACGCGTAGAAATTTCTAGAAGGTCGCTACACCTTAAAGCATAGAAAGTAGGCACCTATGCATGTGAAAATAAAATAAGATTTTTCATGTATAAGCTATAAAATATAGACAAATTAAGTCTAATTTACTACTTATATTAGGGTCTGGATAGCTTTCTGTTAAGGTATTTAAATTTAAATAAAATGATTTTTTAGGAATTTTAATTACTTTGCCTTAGGCCTATCTTAAGTCTCAACTAGTAGGCCTATTATAGATCCAGGTAAACATTTAATTTAACTTTATTTTTAACTTTTTTTACTATTCAATGTTTATAACTAACTATTTTACTAGTTTTAGCTTATTAAAATTAAAAAATTGACCAGTGAAGAATTTTGTATAAGATTGGCTAACTAGGCCTAGGTCTAACACCCTTGGCTTTAGATTAATAATTGCATAGTAATATTAATATCTGGGCCAGGGTCTAGAATTATTCACTTTAATTTATTATAAATGATTTAATTCTACCAAATTTTAAATTGCATTTAATTAAAAAATTCCAATTAAGTCTAAATGAATATAATCCATTTAATAAAACTTCTATTAAAAATAAAAAATAAAATAAAAGACTTAATAAAACATCCAAATGACAAGTTAGTGGAGATTATGACAAACCATAGTCAAAGAAGTTCAGAAAAGATGACTCACCATCAAAAAAGATCAAATTAGAATTTAAGTCATTAAAAGATAAAAGGGGATAATAATGTGACACCCAATAGAGAAAGTTGCCATAAATATTCCATGGATAAAGATGATGCCACAGAAATTCCTGCAGATAAGTTTTAAATAGACTATCACTCCTCCCATAAATGTTTCAAAACTTTGCCTTGCTATGTGCCCACATTCCCTCAATAGTGTTTGTATAAACTGTTGGGTCCTGGGGGTCCACAAAATGGAGCCGGTGGTTTATAGACATTATTATTCTCTAATTACTTTTCTTGTGACTTTAAACTCTAATTTAAACTTTTTTGGTGCTAGGTCATCTTTTCTGAACATCTCCGACTATATAGTTTGTTGTAATCTATAATAACTTATTGCTTTTTTAAATAAAATAATATAGAAATATAGTCCATGAAACTTAAGTAACATTGGCATGAATATATAATAAAATATAATAAAAGTAATATAATGTTTATTTAAAATAGATAAGATATAAATGGGCCTAGCTAGACAAAAATGCTAGTTGGATAAAACATATAGAGAAGTTTTCCAAGATAATAGTATAGGATAATAAAAAAAATAAACAACCTTTTTATAAGTTATACAAAAAAGCTTGGAAATTTCTAAAATATATCTTTAACCTACATGTGCAACTTTTGGAATCACTTGACCATTTCTAATTGTTATACATATAGGTAAGTAGCTATTTTACAAAATAGCCATCACAGGATAGCAATTAACCAAATATATTTTGTTAATTATTTTTGTTGCCAATGGAAATGGCCAAATGATTCCCAAGTTATGCTCATACATGACCTATTGGCAATTTTTTATTATCTACTATTTTTCAAGCAAGTAACCTTGAAGTATTTATGGTAATAAGTTTAGTCCCCTTTTGAGTTTAATTATCCTTTAGCAAAATAGGCATCCCCCTTTAGAAAATAAAGTGCCCTGTAATAGAGATGGTTCAAAAAGATTTTTTTAATCCAATTTGATTTAATTTGAATATCTAGAAAAACCAATCTGAATACCAAATAATACCAAATACAAATATTTAAACGAATAATGTACATAAATTACTACTCATTTGGGACTTTTCAGTAGTGAGTATCGAACATATAAAAAATTGAACAGTGAATAAACTTATGAATTTATAACACACCACTAATCACAAAAACAAAAATATCACAAAGGCAAAAAGTTAAAAAGTTCAAGTTCAAATTGGCTGATTTTAAGGCCCTGTACAGGTGAGCGCTTCAATAGAGCCATGAATTATTTGAAACTTGTGGTTTGTAAAAGTAGAGCTACTCAGAACTCAGCAAGCGTATGATATCTAATAGCTAGCCCTAGTCCCCAAACTCCCTTGCTCAAAACATGCTTGACTCGCAATGTGCTTGACTTGGTATTTGGTATTCAGATCAGAAAAATTCCGATTCCAATTTAATCTGAGTATTCAGTTTATTTGATCCTCCTAAATCCTCCTTTAGAATGTACAAATTTCCCACAGCAAGTTTAAACCTTCCTTAGTAAGTAAAAATTTTCCTAAGCAAGTTAAATATTCTTGGCAATTTAAACTCCTCTTAGCAAATAAAAAACCCAACGCAGTAATTTGACAACGAAATTAGAATGTTAAACCAACTTGGCGGATTATATAATAATAATATTTAAATTTATGGATCACATGTAGCTAATGTACTTAGCCTTGAATAATTCAATATTCGATGAACTAATATTCTGCAAAACAATTTGGCTTTCAGAATTTATAATTACAAACAGGCAGTTTTTCGCCTTGATTGAATCCTACACTTGCAATAAAAAATAAATAATCAAGCTGACAAAACATGTCAGGCAGCTGGTGGAAGCGTCTGCCCCCTGTGCACATCCTACTCATCTGGGGCTTCTTAGTAATTGGCCTGACTGTAAATTTGCTTCAACTGCTAACCCTGCTAATATGGCCAATCAGTCGCAGTTTATATCGCAAGCTCAACTCCTGGCTGGCTTTTCAATTATGGTGCCAGTTCACAATGCTGGCTCAGTGGTATGCCAACTGTGACATCCGAATGTATGTAAATCCGGAGCACGTGCCTTACCTGGGCACTGAGCACGGCATTGTCATCATGAATCACCGATACGAGACTGACTGGATGCTCGGCTGGTGCGCCGTGGAACGGCTCGGAATGCTTGGCGTGAGTTTACCCAGCTCCCAGATCCTCAGTTTGATCAATTTCCCAGCTCCCACATCCTCAGTTTGATCAATTTCCCTGCTCCTAAATAGATCCTCAGTTTGCTCAATTTCCCAACTCCCATATCCTCAGTTGGACCAATTCCCCAGCTCCTAAATAGATACTCAGTTTAATCAATTTCCCAGCTCCCAGATCCTCAGTTTAATCAATTTCCCAACTCCCAGATCCTCATTTTGATCAATTTCCCAACTCCCAGATCCTCAGTTTGATAATTGATAAATTTCCCAGCTCCTAGATCCTCAGTTTGACCAATTTACCAGCTCCCAGATCCTCAGTTTGACAAATTTCCCAGCTCCCAGATCCTCAGTTTGATAAATTTCCCAGCTCCCAGATCCTCAGTTTGACCAATTTCCCAACTCTCAGATCCTCAGTTTGACCAATTTCCCAACTCCCAGATCCTCAGTTTAATCAATTTCCCAGCTCCCAGATCCTCAGTTTAATCAATTTCCCAACTCCCAGATCCCCAGTTTGACCAATTTCCCAGTTCCCATATCCTCAGTTTGATAAATTTCCGAGCTCCTAAAGAGATCCTCAGTTTAATCAATTTCCCAGCTCCCAGATCACCAGTTTGATCAATTTCCTAACTACCAGTTCCTCAGTTTGACCGATTCCCCATCTCTCAGATCCCCTGTTTGACCAATTTCCCAGCTCCCAGATCCTCAGTTTGATAAATTTCCAAACTCTCAGATCCTCAGTTTGATAAATTTTCCAGCTCCCAGATCCTTATTTTGATCAATTTCCCAGCTCTTAGATCCTCAGTTTGACCAATTTCGCAGCTCTTAGATCCTCAGTTTAATCAATTTCCCAGCTCCCAGATCCTCCGTTTGATCAATTTCCCAGCTCCCACATCCTCAGTTTGACCAATTTCCCAGCTCTTAGATCCTCTGTTTGATCAATTTCCCAGCTCCCAGATCCTCCGTTTGATCAATTTCCCAGTTCCCAGATCTTCTTTTTGACCAATTTCCCAACTCTCAGATCCTCAGTTTGATCAATTTCCCAACTCCCAGATCCTCAGTTTGATCAATTTCCCAACTCCCAGACCCTCCGTTTGATCAATTTCCCAGCTCCTAAATAGATCCTCAGTTTGATCAATTTCCAAACTCTCAGATCCTCAGTTTGACAAATTTCCCAACTCTCAGATCTTCAGTTTGACAAATTTCCCAACTCTCAGATCTTCAGTTTGACAAATTTCCTAGCTCCCAGATCCTCAGTTTGACCAATTTCGCAGCTCCCAGATCCTCAGTTTGACCAATTTCCCAGCTCCCAGATCCTCAGTTTGACCAATTTTCCAACTCCCAGATCCTCAGTTTGACCAATTTCCCAACTCCCAGATCCTCAGTTTGACCAATTTCCCAGCTCCCAGATCCTCAGTTTGACCAATTTCCTAGCTCCTAGATCCTCAGTTTGACCAATTTCCCAACTCCCAGATCCTCAGTTTGACCAATTTCCCAGCTCCCAGATCCTCAGTTTGACCAATTTCCCAACTCGCAGAGCTCCAAGATGGTCGGCAAGAAGGTGCTGAAGTTCATCCCAATCATTGGCTGGTCATTCTACTTTACCGAGTGCATGTTCCTATCGCGCAGTCTGGATCACGACAGACGCGTGCTGGAATACCACTCCAAAGAGATGGTCTGCTATCCCAAGGAGCATCCGGTCAGCGTGCTGTTCTTCCCCGAGGGCACGCGATTCACCGAGGCCAAACTGGCCGCCTGCAACGAGGTTGCCGCAGCCAAAGGCCTGCCACCGATGCGCCACCTGCTGTTGCCAAGGACGCGCGGTTTCGTACTGCTGCTGCAGGCGTTGAAAGGCCGGGCTAAGTGCATCTACGATATGACCCTGGCCCTGTCGGCTGGGGAAGATCCCACTATGATGGCTAGGCTTAATGGCGTGCCGTGCAGAGCTGATTTTCTTTGTCGGCGGATTCCGCTAGAGGAGGTGCCTAGTGATGAGGCCGAATGTGCCAAGTGGCTGTTTGACCTGTATAAGAAGAAGGTTGGTAAAGCAGTTTGCTTGTATATTTGTTCGGCTCCTCATCTCCTTCAGATCCTCAGGTTTCTCGGATTCTTAACTTGGATCCCCTCAGATCCTCAGATTGCTCGGGTTGTTTACCCCAATCCCGTCAGATCCTCAGATTGCTTATATTCATAAACCAGATCCCCTCAGATCCTTACATTGCTTGGATTCTTGAACCAAATCCCCTCAAATCCTCAGATTGCTTATATTCATAAACCAGATCCCCTCAGATCCTCAGATTGCTGGGATTCTTGCTGGGAACCCAAATTTCCTCAAATCCTTAGATTGCTTGGATTCTTGAACCGAATCCCCTCAGATCCTCAGATTGCTCGGATTCTTAACCAAAATCCCCTCAGATCCTCAGATTGCTCGGATTTTTAAACAAAATCCCCTTTGATCCTCAGTTTGCCGGGATTCTTAACCAAAATCCCCTCAGATCCTCAGATTGCTCGGATTCTTAACCAAAATCCCCTTTGATCCTCAGATTGCCGGGATTCTTAACCCAAATCCCCTCAGATCCTCAGATTGCTCGGATTCTTAACCCAAATCCCCTCAGATCCTCAGATTGCTCGGATTCTTAACCCAAATCCCCTCAGATCCTCAGATTGCTAGGATTCTTAACCCAAATCCCCTCAGACCCTCAGATTGCTCGGGTTCCTTACCCGAATCCCCTCAGATCCTCAGATTGCTCGGGTTCTTAACCCGAATCCCCTCAGATCCTCAGATTGCTCGGGTTCTTAACCCAAATCCCCTTTGATCCTCAGATTGCTAGGATTCTTAACCCAAATCCCCTCAGATCCTCAGATTGCTAGGATTCTTGAACCAAATCCCCTCAGATCCTCAGATTGCTCGGGTTCTTAACCCAAATCCCCTCAGATCCTCAGATTGCTCGGGTTCTTAACCCGAATCCCCTCAGATCCTCAGATTGCTCGGGTTCTTAACCCAAATCCCCTCAGATCCTCAGATTGCTCGGATTCTTGAACTAAATCCCCTCAGATCCTCAGATTGCTCGGATTCTTGAACTAAATCCCCTCAGATACTCAGATTTCTCGGATTCTTAACCAAAATCCCCTCAGATCCTCAGATTGATTGTATTCTTAACCCAAATCCCCTCAGATCCTCAGATTGATTGTATTCTTAACCCAAATCCCCTCAGATCCTCAGATGCCCTGATAGTGGTTATAGAACACATCTTACCTGTCATCACTCAATCAATCATGTTTCAGGACGACACCCTTGACTACTACTTTAAGCACGGTCGTTTTCCCGACTCCGACGCCACCGACATGCACTTGGCGCGTCGTTACAAAGACATCACCGCTTATCTTATCTGGCTAGCCTGGTCCGTCTTAGTGTTTGTAGTCTTTGTTGTGCCCTACATTGTCCAGTCGAAGTTTAACTGCGCCTTATTCGCCCTTTTACTGCTGGCAATGTGCGTCGGTGCCAGGAAGCTCATTGGCGTTACAGAAATTCGCAAAGCGTCCAGCTACGGACTCGGCGGCTCCGGTTCCAGTACCGGCAGCCTGCCTCAGGCTGAGTCGGATGCTAAGAAGGCTCGCTGATCTGTGTGGGATCTTAATTGCACTTTTTATTGCAAATCTCGCTTCTGTATTTCTTGCTAGGCTGTTTCTGTCTGTCTGTCTGTCGATCTGTCTGTCTGTCTGTCTGTCGGTCTGTCTGTCGGTCTGTCTGTCTGTCTGTCTGTCTGTCTGTCTGTCTGTCTGCCTATCTGTCTGTCTGTCTGTCTGTCTCTGTCTTTCTGTCTTTCTGTCTGTCTGTCTGCCTGTCTGTCTGTCTTTCTGTTTGTCTGTCTGTCTGTCCGTCTGTCTGTCTATCTGTCTGTCTGTCTGTCTGTCTGTCTGTCTGTCTATCTATCTGTCTGTCTGTGTGTCTATCTGTCTGTCTGTCTGTCTGTCTTTCTGTTTGTCTGTCTGTCTGTCCGTCTGTCTGTCTATCTGTCTGTCTGTCTGTCTGCCTGCCTGTCTGTCTCTGTCAGCCTGTCTGTCTCGAACTATTAACATCTTTCCTATTAATTTTTTTGTTACTTAATTGAATACTCTAATTCTTAAATCGTTTATAATTATCTCTCTAAATTCCCGTCTTTCTCCACAGCTTGTGCCTATAGAACTTGACTTGCATATTTATAAGTGCAGATCTTTTTTGGTTACATTAGATTGTAATTTTAAAGGGCATGCGAAGAATTTAATTAATGCACTAATTAAAAGATATGATTATGTTAAATTAAAATTTTGGTCAGTAATTTTCTGTTGGCATTATTTTAAAGAATCAATATTATTATTTAGGCTACTGCAGTTGCATTATAAATTTTTTTATGTTTTTTCACACGAGTTCTTTGTTTTTTCAAACGACACTTAATTTTTTTACTCAAGTACTTACAGTAGACTATATTGTGTTTTTTATAAATTAGCAAAACTGTAACAAATATGCCTGCACTCTTTTTGTTGTCAAATTTATTTTATTTTTTCACTTTAGTTTATAATATTGTTTGCACTCGCTCTGGTTGTGTTTTTATAATGGTAAAATTGCTTTGCTCGCAAAAGTTTTTCTGCTAGTTTTGAGTCGCCTTTTATTTTCTGTTATTTCTTTTAGTTTTTCTTGCTGGATAGATATTTCAGATTGTTCAGCTTGTTAGTGAGTGCCAATGATCAATAATTGTACTTACAACGTAATCAGCTTAAATAAAAATAAGTGTTAATTTAGCATACATAGTAAACTTACTAATCCTCTATTAGTAAAAAAATGCATTCCCTTTCCCATGATGCTACAGGTGTTTTAAACTTTCTAAACCCTTCTAAATAGAATTTGCTTATGGAATAGAGATGACTCGGTCTTGTCCAAGCTGTACTGAAAACCCCTGCGAGGCCCACAATTACTCTCCTAGCCAGTTAATTCTTGCAATGCCAGGTTTTAGCAGCTTATTTAAATAAAGCTCTTATTACAAAGATCAATATCATTTTTTATAACATAGTTTTTAATGGCGCACTAAACTACTTATTATAGTAGAATGCGTAACATTTTGCTTAAGATTTGTAATTTTAGCACGATTTTTTTTCTACATTGTTTTGTTATCTAGTTGATTGGATTGCACTTTGCATTAGCTAATTATATAATGTTTTCATGTGAATTATTGCATTCTGTGCTTGATTTCTTGTGCGTCTATTATAATATTTGTCCCGATGTGTTTAGCTAACACTTTTGGAGTCGCGTGTTTCTTATAATTATAAATATTTATAAAGGAGTTTGTAGGATATTCTTATTTCTCTCTATATTTTGGGTTTTGCTTGACTAGACAAACATTTAATTTTGATCCTGTGTTACTTATCATTTATTTATTTACATGAAAACATTACTTGCTGATTGCTCGAATTCTTAACCTAAATCTCCTCAGATCCTCAGATTGCTCGGATTGTTAACCCAAGTCCCCTCAGATCCTCGGTTGCTCGGGTTCCTAACCCAAATCCCCTCAGATCCTCAGATTGTTCGGATTCTTGAACCAAATCCCCTCCGATCCTTAGATTAACCCAAATCCCCTCAGATCCTCATATTGCTCGGGTTCTTGAACCAAATCCCCTCAGATCCTCATATTGCTCGGGTTCTTGAACCAAATCCCCTCAGATCCTCATATTGCTCGGATTCTTGAACCAAATCCCCCCAGATCCTCAGATTGCTCGGATTCTTGAACCAAATCCCCCCAGATCCTCAGATTGCTCGGATTCTTGACCTAAATTCTTGAATCATACCAATAAATGATCTTTATTTTATAGCTTTAGGAATAAATATTTAGCAATTCTTCAATGACAATTACAAGTTGCTACAAACCGATTCTAGCTGACAGGGAAACGAAATTCTGCATCTCTTGACTGCACAAAGTGTTGCATTCCAGAGAATGCACATGCCAGCAGATTTGATTTTATTGTTTGCGATTATCGGTTGTTATTTCAATACGGAATAGTCACTATAATGTGGCGTATTGTTAATAACGCTTGATGTTTTAATTGTGATGGTTTGGTTGATCGGCTGTTATCATGAGTGTAATTATCCATTAACTCTAAAAGATAGGTATCTTAGTTAATTTTTCACGGATGATTCGGTAGATCTTGCTCTTATTGGTCGTTCACGCTGTCCATCAGCATTCGCTTGTCGATCATGGGATCCCTCAGCATCCGCTTGTCGATCATGGGATCCCTCAGGATTCGCTTGTCGATCATGGGATCCCTCAGCATCCGCTTGTCGATCATGGGATCCCTCAGCATCCGCTTGTCGATCATGGGATCCCTCAGGATTCGCTTGTCGATCATGGGATCCCTCAGCATCCGCTTGTCGATCATGGGATCCCTCAGCATCCGCTTGTCGATCATGGGATCCCTCAGCATCCGCTTGTCGATCATGGGATCCCTCAGGATTCGCTTGTCGATCATGGGATCCCTCAGGATTCGCTTGTCGATCATGGGATCCCTCAGGATTCGCTTGTCGATCATGGGATCCCTCAGGATCCGCTTGTCGATCATGGGATCCCTCAGCATCCGCTTGTCGTCACTTGAATCTTCGTCAGTTAAATCACCTGAACGGTTTTCCTCATTCCATTGTGTTTCGGGAGCTGCCGTCGTACTTGGCAAAATCGCGGCACCTGAGAGAGTCAATTTATCTTTATTGCTAATTTAGTTATATAAAATAACAGAAGAAAAATCGACTCAACGCATACCTATTGCTATGGCAACAAGAGGCAACAGCAAACTTCCGGCACGCATCTTGTTCCTGTACTTTTGTCCTGTCTGTCCTGGACGTTTAATTTGAAAGAATATTCTTACTGAGATATTGATGGTAGAGTTACGGCATTAAAACAAACTACAGACACAAAAACTTCCGGCAGAATTTCCTTTCCAAGTGACATTTCTAACCTTATTAGGCATTCTTTCAGCCAGATTATGAATGGCCATCCAATCAGAGGCTGTGCGGCTTTTCGTGCAATCAAATTTGAAAATTTGAAACAGAAATTGAAATGAATTAAACTTTGTTTCCAAAATGAAATCAATTATTTCTGCATTGCTGGCCATTTTGGCGACCGCTAAGATACAGCCCTCAATAAGAAATCCTTTAAGAATGGGATTTTATCGGTTAGCTAAATCTGGTACAGAGCGATTCGTGTAAATTTGAATTGATAGTTTGTGTCTACCAACGTAGGTTGCTTGGTGTTAAGTCTTACTGCGTGTTTGCTTGCTTGCATTTAAAACCATTCGCGAACTAGTTCCAAACAAAGCAAACACCTGTCCAATAAGATTTATTGACTCTCAATGGAAATGGCAATGGCAATGCTAGCACTTGCAAGTCATTAAAAAGCAGAGCAAACAAAGAACTTAAGCCTAAATGCTAGCGGGTATCCTGTCTGTGTCCATTTAAAAAACGTGGCTGCAAATTTTAATGCAAGAAGGGCTTATTCTAAAGCTCTGTAAAAAAATCGATTGGAACGTAATAATGTACAAGCCGCTCTCAGAGATCATCAGAGAGTCGGCGGCCAGCTCCACTGCTCACGCAATCGGCCGAGTGGCCCCCGCCAGCCGACCCGTCGCTCTCCGCATTTTCTGGCTGCTGGCATTCCTGTCGTTTCTGGGCCTTCTGTTCAGCACCTCTGTCGCCTTCATCAAGAAACGCAACAGTCCGGGTGTCAGGTCCGACCTCCAAGCGGAAACTGTTCCGTTCGAGTTTCCGGATGTTTACTTTTGCAACAGTCTGCAAACAGCTGGCTCCTTCGTGTACCTCTTGAACAAGTCCGAGGCGGATCAGGTCAACATTCCGTTCCATGCCGCGAACGCTACCTTCCAAGCAGCGCTCGAGTCCCTCAACGCGTCCACAGAAGAACTCGCTTTGATCAATGAAAATCGTCTGATCAGCCTTATCCAGACGCTGCAGTACAGAGTTCTGGCTGACATTGTGGGTCAGCGGAAGCTGCAGACCTTCTACCTAAACTATGGGATATTCAGCGCGGGCTCTGAGCCTTCGCTTGATGCACCGATTGCAGTGGAAGAATTGTACCACCCGAATCACCTAAAGTGCTTCAAGCTGGCCCTTACTTAGGCTGAGCGGACTCGAATGCAGAACACGAACAACAGGCTCAAGCTTAATCTTAACTTAGATCCGTACTTTTTAGATTTTGATTTGGCGGGATTACTGGAAACCACCTTCCTATTGTCTTGGTGAACATCTCTGGGCATCCTTACCTTTTATTTCCAACGGACTGGGACCTCGAGAACCCGATCGGATTCGACAAGGGAAGCGGGATGTACCTCTACCTCACTCCCAGAGGCCAGTACCCGTCGCGTCTGACGTCAACCGTGATCAGCCTTGGACCCGGAAGAGCCTACGACATTGCTGTCTCCATGCAAGACGCTCAGATGACCCCGTCCGACTTCCCCAACCAGTGCGTTGAGCGGCACGACGACCCGGTTCTGTTCTTGAACCCGCACTCCGGCTCGGCCGATGCCTTCAACTACAGCGAGGCCCACTGCTACTACTCGGAGATCGCCAGGATCAACAAGCAGATGTACAACTGCAGTCCCAACCCGGAGCCAATACCGTGGGAGTACAGGCACCTTGCCTTGTGTCTGAACCTCTCCGCTGCGAGGACAATTCAATCCGTGCATCAAAATATGAGATCGTTTTTGAAGTATCGTCAGGAATCTGATCAAGGAAGCAAATCATGGGAAAGAGCGTGCTCAGCGAAGCGACTCTGCAAGCGACGCACCTACCACGTGACCTCGTCGTATGGAATGTGGCCGAATCGAGGCAGTCTGATCCGCCTGGTGAACAACGTGTTGGCTTCGCTTTTAGCCGAAGTGGACCCGTCTGAGTTTCGATCGCTAGTGACTGGATTAAAAGCCATGACTTTAATGAAAGCAGGTCAGGTTCTCGACTTCGAAGATGGAGTGTCTCGATACTTCAGGCGTGCAGCAGTCAGTGTCACGATGAGAGCGGATGAGTCTATGAGCTCCTTGACCACTTTTCGACTGGACTACGGCCTGTCACAGTTCATTTCAGACGTTGGTGGTGCCCTAGGACTGTATCTTGGTTGCTCTCTGCTGACTGTTCTTGAGCTGTTTGAGCTGCTGCACGATGTTCTTCATGCAGCATTCAGCAGGCGGGCAGAGAGTCGCTAAATTCAGGCTACTCTGCAAAATTTCCGGCCAAAATTATTACGGTTTATTCTTGATGTCTTGAAGCAAACATTGATGCTTAACAAAATTGTGGGCTATGGTTTGACTTCTTTTGGCCTTGAGTTTCTCCAAATTTATTAAATACATCAAGTTACCTTGAGCATGGGAAAAATAAGGTCGAAACAATTTTTTGCGTTAGGCTTTTTATTCCATGATTTTGACGAGAAAATCTGAGATTTATTTTGTCATTCTTTTGACTTTCCATGCCCGACTTCTTTAGTGCACTGGAAGGCTGTCATAAAGTGGCATTTTTTGCCATTGTGACGATAAGGCGCTGTCCATTTTTTGTGTCAATTTTGTGAGTGGTTAAAATGTCGATTAAAAATGGTGTCTAGCCTACTAAAAAATTCAAGCATTTTCGCATGTCTGCTGAGTGCGCTCTGTACTTGTGTACTTGTTTCTTGCAAATTGAGTAACTACTACACTCTATTAGGGAGCTGTGTGATCAGTTTGGGAGCTGCATGATTAGTTGAGGAGCTGTGTGATTGATTTGGGGCTGTGTGATCAATTCTGGGGCTGTGTGATTGATTTGGGAGCTGTGTGATCAATTGGGTAGCTGTGTGATTGATTTGGGAGCTGTGTGATTGATTTGGGGCTGTGTGATCAATTCTGGGGCTGTGTGATTGATTTGGGAGCTGTGTAATTGATTTGGAAGCTGTGTGATTGATTTGGGGCTGTGTGATCAATTCTGGGGCTGTGTGATCAATTCTGGGGCTGTGTGATTGATTTGGGAGCTGTGTAATTGATTTGGAAGCTGTGTGATTTATTTGAGAGCTGTGATTGACTTGGGTCTGTTTGATCAATTGGGTAGCTGTGTGATTGATTTGAGAGCTGTGTGATTGATTTGAGAGCTGTGTGATTGATTTGAGAGCTGTGTGATTGATTTGGGAGCTGTGTGATTCATTTGGGAGCTGTGTGATCAATTTGGGAGCTGTGTGATCAATTTGGGAGCTGTGTGATTGATTTGGGAGCTGTGTGATTGATTTGAGAGCTGTGTGATTGATTTGAGAGCTGTGTGATTGATTTGGGAGCTGTGTGATTGATTTGGGAGCTGTGTGATTCATTTGGGAGCTGTGTGATCAATTTGGGAGCTGTGTGATCAATTTGGGAGCTGTGTGATTGATTTGGGAGCTGTGTGATCAATTTGGGAGCTGTGTGATCAATTTGGGGCTGTGTGATCAATTTGGGAGCTGTGTGATCAATTTGGGAGCTGTGTGATCAATTTGGGAGCTGTGTGATCAATTTGGGAGCTGTGTGATCAATTTGGGAGCTGTGTGATCAATTTGGGAGCTGTGATTGACTTGGGAGCTGTGTGATCAATTTGGGAGCTGTGTGATTGATTTGGGAGCTGCGTGATCAGTTGATCAATTTATTGACATGGTTGAAATTATTGAGCTTCTTGGTAGGCCTAAAAAGGCTCAACACAAGGTCGATATTTTCGTGACATTAACTCATTGTACACTCGTAGGAGTAAAATTTCGCATCTTTACGTCAGCATGGGATGCCTAATTTTTTGTGCCTTTTGAATATTGGATTCTAAAATCCGTAGTTTTTCTCAAGTCTCTTGTCTTCCCTAGCAAGCCTCACTTCTTATTTTTCCTCATCGACTCAGGGGCCCTTTCGCCTGTTTACCCCGCCCTGGAAAGGATTCATTTGGAGGATCGGGTAAAGTCGCTTTTTTCAGCTAGGCTTGAGTTTCCTTCTGTTTCCATACGCGCTGTGTTTGCTGTGGATAAAAGAAAAAAATCCCCACTTCAAGCACGCAAAACGCGGCCGCAAATACGAGAGCCTAGTAGAGAAAAAGAAAGTTCGATTGAATATTTTTTCCTGAACCTTTGCTACAAAGCCTTCATTTGCGTGTTTTATCCACTCTTCTGTGCTGCCTCTAGGATCAGCGGCAACAAAAAGTGTATTTTAGATTTCTACGTGGCATTGAGTCAGTAAATTTGAGTGCGATTTATTTTGCAGCTAGTTTTCAGATGATTTAACTGTTGATTGAAATCGCTACAAAATCTATCTTGAATACGCAGCATACACTAAACGTTTTCTCACGATGTTTCTTAACAAGGGTGTAAAATTTTTAAGAGCTTTTTTTCATTTCACTTAGTTTGATCATAAAATTGTTTTGCTCGTTTATTTAGCTATCGAAGCTCTCTTTATGTACATTATGTGTACATTGTGTGTTGCAGGCTAGAGATTGGGTCAAGGATGATATATACATGGATTGCTTATCTGGTCTTCGCTGAGTGTCTAAATTGTGGTTGCCTTTTACCCCACTGCGCTCTCATTGGCTCAGCCAGCATTCACTGTTGTGCGCATAAGACTATGTACAATTGGGCGGCAAAATTACGCTTGTATTGAGCCTACTGTATATGCAGTTCTTAACGTTTAATTTTTTACGGAATGTTTGTTCGTTCCAATGATCAATAAGGATGAACAATACGTGATTTTTTAAATTCCCAAAACTGTATGCTTTGACAAATTCGAAAATATGAGTCAATAAATGTTTATATATAAAAACTGCTACTTATGAACACTGGAGGAAATAAGCTAAGTGCTTTGATAAAAATCAAGCAAAAAGGAGAAATGGTGCTGAGCCTGGCCTATAAGATTTAACAGCAATATAAAATGCAATGTTGTATTCAGAAAACTAAGCTTTTTCTTAGTCTGCAGTAATATACGAGTATATGTTTGGAGCCATAGTATTTTAACGAATAGAGCTTTCAAAAAATATATTGAGTAAAAATGCTGGTAATTTCCGTCAGTGAATCAGCATGGAAATATACACTTAACTGACAACAGCTATAAGGCAATATATTACTGTCCGAGAAAAATAATTTACTTGCAGAGCTGGTGGCGCACAGAGCACTTGGAGGTTAGGTTAAAAGTTCGGAGTTTGCAAGTCGCAAAAATGCGTACTTCTCACAGATTTTCCGCAGGATAAAGTACCGATGATTCTCGTCGGAACCTTGATAGCACAATAGAGAAGCGAAAATGCCATGCGATACTGCGGATGTCACACATGATGCAACCAGGATGTCAAATGATCCGCTGCTAAAAGCACGAAGCGCAACGGTGTGGCGCTGAAGCTCACATAGATGCACATAGCGGCACAAGTCAGCCCACGGGCGAAACGAACTCCCGTGATCCTTAATCGATGCTAATCTGACGGTCTGACAGGTACCAACCAGAGCCTCTTTGCGCGTAATGCAGTTCAATTGGCTAATCAACTGCCGGCCAAAATAACCGGCGATGTAGCCAGCGATGTTCTCACCGATCAAAGAGAGTGGAGTAGTTGGAGGCAAGCTCACTGCAGCTTCGAACAACTCGGGAACACGATTCGCTGAACTAGAGGCGGGAAGCGGCTTTGGCGATTTTTGCATATTTTTGGACTTGCAGTCTACAGCGGCGCATTTGCGTTTCATTTTGCCTATCATTCGCCTATCGCGAGACAAACTTTAGTTAGTGAAGAGCTTTTCTTTCCTGTCTACTTGTTTTAAAGCTTATAGGAGGGGTGGGTCTAGGCGTGTGGAAGGTGGCTTCGTGTCAGCCAATGAGAGCGCAGTGGGGTAAAAGGCAGTCAAATTTTGGACACAGGCGCGCGTACATTCATAGCAGATAAGCAATCCATGTATATATCATCCTTGGATTGGGTACACAAAATGCTGGAGCTGGTCTAGAACGGGTACATTTTAGATGTACATTGCGGCGCGAGGTTGGTATCGCACGAGTTAACGCTCACATAATCCAGTCAAATTACTTGGACTAACTCGAGTTAAGAAAAAATTAAAGTTCTGATTATCCTTTTTTGAATTCAGATCAAGTTAAAAGTTAGTCAGAAAGTTAAACAAAGTTTTTTAAATCGAAGATTAGGTGACTAAGCAAGGATCACAAGCGCGATTCCCTTAATATTCTTTAATGGCAGCTTTGCAGCCCCTATTCTGCTCCAAACTAGCGGAGCTAATTGCTCAGGTATGCTCAAGAAAAAAGTTATGCTCATGCATGACAAGTCTTATAGTCCCGACTCAAGTTCAAGCACGACTGCACCGCTGCTTTTTTAGCTGCCCTGACTTAATCAGACTGGGAAAATCAGACAGGTGAAATGAGGCGACACTGCATGCGAGTACTCGGAGAATTTGGGAAGCAAGTTGGCTTTTACAAATTGACTTTCTAGCAGAATCTATAGGATTTGATGGGCATTAAAGTATTCTAAATATGAGTTGCGCGAAAATAAAAGTTTCGGTTGCCTTAGCTTACTGATCAAGGTCAGCTTACAGCTAAGAATCTTCCCAGAAAGTCAGTCAAACTATATTTTTCAGTAGCTCATGTAAGATTCGCTTCAAACTTCACCGATAAAATCCACTCCTGATACATTTTTCATCAACTGACAGTATGCTTGTCTGCCGATTTCCTCGGCTCCCTTCCTCCCTGTTTGACTTTCTCCCTGTCTGACTCTCCCTGTCTGCCTTTCTCCCTCTGCCTTTCTCCCTGTCTGACTTCCTTCCAATCTCATTTATGTTTTCTGACTATCTGTCTCACAACCTGGCCTGTTATCACATTACTACGTTACTAATATCCCTGTCGGTAATCTTCTCACTTCCACCATTTCCCTAGTTTTCTTTTCTAACCCTAATTCGCTGGCAGATTTGTTCTCACTGCCTTGCTTATGACCGAGCGCACTTATCTATTTTTGCACCTGTAAATGGTGCGTAAGCACGCCTAGCTAACCTGTAAGGTAACCATTCCCCTAGGGCTGCTAAGGTCCTATCTATAATTACCTAATCACATATTGCTAATCTTGTTATCTTTATCCGCTATGAACTTTACTATTTAAAAAAATTAGCAAGAACATTCGGGCTCTGAATGCAGGAACTTGAGCTCAATTAAGAGGATAATTTCTCAAAGGTCTATAAATAGTATCGAACTCCTTTAACCCCCGGCAGGAAATTCTGAGATATTAGCTCGTAACCCAACTCTCAACTTGCCTACTTAAGTGACTAAATCTCTCCGATACTGTCTAATGACTTCGGGTTTGGTTTGCCTATAGTTTGCTCATTTCGGCGGCAATACATGCTTTTTTTACATGCGTCACATTTTGTTGGGTATAGCTTAGGAATTGGCTCGTATTTCCCTTCCGATCACTAACGAGTGTGTTTCAGCTGTATTTCTGTCTGTCTGACTGTCTGTCTGCCTGCCCAGCTCTGTCCGTCTGTCTGTCTGTGTATCTGTCTTTCTGTCTGTGTGTCTGTCTTTCTGTCTGTCTGTCTGTCTGTCTGTCTGTCTGTCTGTCTGTGTGTCTGTCTTTCTGTCTGTGTGTCTGTCTTTCTGTCTGTCTGTCTGTCTGTCTGTCTGTCTGTCTGTGTGTCTGTCTTTCTGTCTGTGTGTCTGTCTTTCTGTCTGTCTGTCTGTCTGTCTGTCTGGCTGTCTGTCTGTCTGTCTTTCTGTCTGTCTGTCTTTCTGTCTGTCTGTCTGTCTGTCGGTCTGTCTGTGTGTCTGTGTGTCTGTCTGTCTGTCTGTCTTTCTGTCTGTCTGTCTGTCTGTCTGTCTGTCTGTCCGTCTGTCTGTCTTTCTGTCTGTCTGTCCGTCTGTCTGTCTGTCTGTCTGTCTGTCCGTCTGTCTGTCTGTCTGTCTGTCTGTCTGTCTGTCTGTCTGTCTGTGTTAGTGTCTGTGCGTTTACATGGACCTTTTGTCCGTTTGAAAGCGTCCTTACGTGGACCTCTCGGTTTAGGTGGACCCCTTACGTGGACCACCTCACAATTTCTTTCTGACAAGTTTAATGGGGGTTTAGAAGGAATCTGATTGGAGTCTTATATGCTGTGAAACTGTGTGTACGATTTTACTGCTGAAAGTAGTATCAGAAAAAAATGGTTTGAATTTTAGTTTAGGTGGACCTTTTACTCGGTCCATGTAAACCACATTGCAAAGGTCCACGTAACCCGAAAACAGACAAAAAACAAAAAATAAAAGTGTGTGTATAACAGACAAACTGTCTGTTTCACAGACAAATTTTTTGTTTAGTAACTTTGTTTCTTTTCAACACAAAGCGTTGAAAATGTAAATAAGTGACGTGCAACGGTACAATTACATGAAAACTTAAATTTAAACGCGAGAGCACGCAAGCTAAAGTAGATTTCAAGTGCTTTGTTAGTATTAATTAATGCACTTACGTTAAACATTTTTCAATTCATTCTTTAAAACTGAACGCCAAGGCCACTAAGTGACATTTAGGGACAAGTAGACTCAAGAAAAGTAAACTAGATTAGCTCTATGGCTCCCTGCAAGTATGTCTCGTTGTGCAAAGCCACTGAGCCCCACTGTTTAGCTATTGGTCCGTGTGGCTTATGGGGTAGCCATGCTGGGGTGAGATATACCATTTAGCTCGTACATAGAGCCGCATAATATGTACATGCTATTGGCGATTTAGGGGGGAAGGTTGCGCCTCCCCTCCCTCCATGCCTGAACCCACACACCTATCCAATTGGCCAGTGAGATAAACAGCTGTGTCCAAAAAAGCCTAGGTCCAAGTAAAGCAACAATATAAAACCAAAAAATACAGACAACCTCATCATATCTAGAACATTAAACACTCTTGCCTGCTTGCATTCAATACATCCCGACACTCGAGCGAAAAAAAGAATGTTTAAGGAAGTGCAGCATCCGTCTTACGAGCGTCAAAAGTACGAAGTGGAGAGAGCTGTTAAATGTACGAATAAATTATAAATTGGACCGGCCAACCCTCATCGTGTGAGTCCTATGATTGTGTGTGTCTGCTGACAAGCTTAGCCACTTACTAACAGCTGTTCTGGAGTCCACCTAAACCCTCTTCGAACTTATCATAGTGTGTCTGTTGGAAAGCTGGGCCGTATACTAACAGCTGTGCTGGGGTCCACCTAAACCCTCTTCGAACTTATCATAGTGTGTCTGTTGGAAAGCTGGGCCGTATACTAACAACTGTGCTGGGGTCCACCTAAACCCTCTTCGAACTTATCATAGTGTGTGTCTGCTTACAAGCTCTTCGTTGTGCTAACAACCTTACAGAAGTATATAGATTTATCCATCACCGAGTCATCATCGATCGAGCGCTGATTCGGCGCAAAGTGATTATTCTTTGAATCTGAAGGCAAACGATGGTCGCCGCCATTAGTCGAAGAGTCGTCTACCTTACGCACCATGACGACGCGTGTAGAAAAAATCATTTAAAAAATGGGTTGCAATGAATTGATGAATCATGATTTATGAGCTCATAAAATATCATCAATAGTTCTGACATTGATACCGCATTGATATAAAAATTTCGACAGGAAACCTACTTCGTTTTAAAGAATAGTAGTTTGTAAAGCTTGACCTACTTAGCAATAATGCAATCATTTAGACAGAAGCAGTATGGAATAGGATCGAACAACTGTGCTGGGGTCCATCTATACCCTCTTCGAACTTATCATAGTGTGTCTGTTGGAAAGCTGAGCCGTATACTAACAACTGTCCTGGGGTCCACCTAAACCCTCATTGAACTTATCATAGTGTGTCTGTCTGCTTAAAAGCTGGGCCGTATGCTAACAACTGTGCTAGGGTCCACCTAAACCCTCATTGAACTTATCATAGTTAGCCTCTTCACGAAGCGATTCCAGAACCAGAATTTTACAAGAAATATTGCAGTTTATCAAAAAAATAACCATTTTTTCATTCTCTTAAATCTTAAATCCATTGCGAGAATTTACGGTAAATACGAGTATAAGCAAATTTTAATTTTTGAAAACAAATAGACCGAATCCTAAATCGCAGCCTATTCGCCGCTGAAAAGTTATACTTTGCAAAATAGTTCTGGTTCTAGAACCAGAATCGACGAAATGAAGAGGCTCAGTATGTCTGTTAGTAAGCTGGGCTGTATGCTAACAACCTTACAGAAGATTTGCCAGCATTTAGATAGAATCTGTGGCTGATAGATTCGAGTACCAAATCTTTGCACGAGTGCTGATTCAGCGCAAATTGATTCTTATTCGAAGCTGAAGGCGAAGGATGGTCACCACCGTTAGTCGAAGAGTCGTCTGCTATTCGCACCGATACGATGCGTGCAGAAAAAATCACTTTAAAAAGCAGTCGCAATAAAAATAAGCTAATGTACGAGCGTACTATAATTTATGGGCTTGTGCAATGCCATCAACGTTTTGGACAGAGATGCTGAATTGATATCCAGATTTCGACGGGAAACCTACTTCGAGCTACATAACAGTAGCTTTCTTTGCTTGACCCATTTAGCAAAAATAGCAATCATTTAGACAAAAGCAGCGTGGAAAAGATCGAACAACTGTGCTGGGGTTCACCTAAACCCTCTTCGAACTTATCATAGTGTGTGTCTGTTGGTAAGCTGAGCCGTTTACTAACAGCTGTGCTGGGGTCCACCTAAACCCTCATCGAATTTATCATAGGGTGTCTGTCTGCTAACAAGCTGAGCCGTTTACTAACAGCTTTGCTTGGGTCTAACTAAACCCTCCTCGAACTTATCATAGTGTGTCTGCTGACAAGCTCGTCATTGTACTAACAACCTTACAAAAGTAGATACTATGTGATACGTATAGATTCATCCATCACCGAGCCATCTTCGCTCGAGCGCTGATTATGCGCAAATTGATACTTCTTTCAAGCTGAAGGCGAAGAATGTTCGCCACCATGAGTCGAAGAGTCGTCTGCCATAAGCACCATGACGACGCGTGTAGAAAAAATCATTTAAAAAATTGGTCGCAATGAATTCATGAATCATGATTTATGGGCTCATAAAATATCATCAACAATTCTGACATTGATACCGTATTGATATAAAAATTTCGACAGGAAAACTACTTCGTTTTAAAGAATAGTACTTTGTTAAGCTTGACCTATTTAGCAATAATGCAATCATTTAGACAGAAGCAGTATGGAATAGGATCGAACAACTGTGCTGGGGTCCATCTAAACCCTCTTCGAACTTATCATAGTGTGTCTGTTGGAAAGCTGAGCCGTATACTAACAACTGTGCTGGGGTCCACCTAAACCCTCATTGAACTAATCATAGTGTGTCTGTCTGCTTAAAAGCTGGGCCGTATGCTAACAACTGTGCTAGGGTCCACCTAAACCCTCATTGAACTAATCATAGTGTGTGTCTGTTGCTAAGCTGTGCCATATACTAACAACTGTGCTGGGGTCCACCTAAACCCTCATCGAACTTGTCACAGAGTGTGTCTGCTGACGAGCTCGGCGTTGTATTAACACCCTTACAGAATATAGATACATTTGTCCATCATCGAGCCATCTTTGCTTAAGCGCTGATTCGGCGCAAAGTGATTCTTTTTTGAAGCTGAAGGCGAAGGATGGTCGCCACCATGAGTCGAAGAGTTGTCTTCCATAAGAACCATGAGGACCCGTGTAGAAAAAAATCATTTTAAAAATTGGTCGCAATGAATTCATGAATCCTGATTTATGGGCTCATGAAATATCATCAATAATTAGGACAATAGTGTATGTCTGTTGGTAAGCTGGGCCGTTTACTAACAACTGTGCTGGATCCATCTAAACCCTCATCGAACTTATCTTTGTGTGTGTCTGTTGGAAAGTGGGGCCGTATAGTAACAGCTGTGCTAAGGTCCACGTAAACCCTCATCGAGTTTATCTTTGTGTGTGTCTGTTGGAAAGTGGGGCCGTATAGTAACAGCTGTGCTAAGGTCCACTTAAACCCTCATCGAACTTATCACAGTGTGTGTCTGTTAGTAAGCTGGGCCGTATACTACCAAACTTACAGAAGTGTTGCAAGCATTTAGATTAGACTCGGTGGCTGATAGATTAGAGTACTAATTCTTTGCACGAGCGCTGATTCAGCGCAAATTGATTCTTCTTCGAAGCTGAAGGCGAAGGATGGTCGCCACTATTAGTCGAAGAGTCGTCTGTCATTCGCACCGATACGATGCGTGTAGAGAAAAATCATTTTAAAAAGTGGTCGCAACGAAAAATGCGTTAATGTATTATGCTTTATGGGCTTGTGAAATGCCATCAACATTTTGGGCAGCGATACCGATTTAATATCAAGATTTCGAGAGTTAAACTACTTCGAGTTACATAACAGTAGTTTTTTAGCTTGAACCATTTAGCAATAATACCAATCATTTTAGACAGAAGCAGCATGAAATAGGATCGAACAACTGCGCTGGGGTCCACCTAAACCCTCTCCGAACTTATCATAGTGTGTGTCTGTTAGAAAGCTGGGCCGTATACTAACAGCTGTGCTGGGGTCCACCTAAACCCTCATTGAACTAATCATAGTGTGTCTGTCTGCTTAAAAGCTGGGCCGTATGCTAACAACTGTGCTAGGGTCCACCTAAACCCTAATCGAACTTATCATAGTGTGTGTCTGTTGGTAAGCTGGGCCTTATACTAACAGCTGTGCTGTGGTCCACCTAAACCCTCATCGAACTTGTCACAGAGTGTGTCTGCTGACGAGCTCGGCGTTGTATTAACACCCTTACAGAATATAGATACATTTGTCCATCATCGAGCCATCTTTGCTTAAGCGCTGATTCGGCGCAAAGTGATTCTTTTTTGAAGCTGAAGGCGAAGGATGGGTTAGAGTTAGGGTTATGGTTAGGCGCTGATGGTCGCCACCATGAGTCGAAGAGCTGTCTTCCATAAGCACCGTGACGACGCGTGTAGAAAAAAAATCATTTACAAAATTGGTCGCAATGAATTCATAAATCCTGATTTATGGGCTCATGAAATATCATCAATATTTTGGACAGTAATACCGCATTAATATTAAGATTTCGACAGGAAACCTACTTCGCGTTACATAGAAGTAGTTTTTTCAGCTTGACCCATTTAGCAATAATACCAATCATTTAGACAGAGCAGCATGGAATAGGATCGAACAAGTGTGCTAAGGTCCACCTAAACCCTCATGAAACTTATCACAGTGTGTGTCTGTTGGAAAGCTGGGCCGTATACTAACAACCTGGCAGAAGTGTTGCCAGCATTTAGATAAAATCAACTGATAGATACTAAATCGTTCCACGAGCGCTGATTCAGCGCAAATCGATTCTTCTTCGAAGCTGAAGGCGAAGGATGGTCGGCACCATTAGTCGAAGAGTCGTCTGCTATTCGCACCGATACGATGCGTGTAGAAAAAATCATTTTTAGAGTGGATAAAATGAAATTAGTATCATGATTTATTGGCTCATCATCACAATTCACATTTTCATCTATCACACAAAACTTGTGTGTCAGCTACTAGTCTGGGCGTGGTACTATCAGGCTTACAGAAGTTTTTCCGGCCTTTTCGAAACATTTTGTGCATAATAAATTTGCTTTGTATGATGGAATCATATTTTTCGCGATTTTTCATTAATCTTTTATGGGTTTCGACGTCACAATGCCAATTGCAGACGGCTCATATAGTGACGTGTCCTTCGATTCATCCACTGAGTTTTGCTTCGAAAAATAATAATTTTGCGCCGAATCACAAATAAGTACAAATAAGTAGTACTTGAATCTATCAGCCACCGAGTCCATCCAAATGCTGGCAAAACTTCTGTAAGGTTGTTAGTACAACACCCTAGCCTACCAACAGACACACACTATGATAAGTTCGAAGAGGGTTTAGTTGGACCCCAGCACAGTTTTCCGATCTTATTCCATGGCGCTTCTGTCTGCTTAATCCATTGCTTAATGGGTCAGGTATAGAAAACTATGTAACTCGAAGTGGGTTTCCTGTCGTAATCTGATGCCAATTCGGTATTGCTGTGAAAAATATTGACGATTTTTTAAAAACTCACGAATTATTTAATTTAAATTCCATTCGTTTTGCCACCAATTTTCTAAGGTGCTGAATTCTAAAAATCAACTAGTGCGAAATAATTTCTTCTAAAGTTAATTAGAGCTTTAATCGGTTTATATTCTGTTCGGGCCTTTGGTTAAAAGGTCTTAGTTATACTTCTTTATTTGCCTTATCTTCTGTAAAAGCAAGTGTAATTGAAGACTGTCTGTCTGTCTGTCTGTTCTCGTATGATGGGGTCCAGTTAAACCCTCAATAGACCACAGTCGATCGATAGGTCCACCTATACCTACAGAAATGAATGGTCCACCTAAACGGGGTCCAGCTAAACACAAAATATATTAAGTTAAATTCTATCGAACTGGAGCCTTCTCAAGTCTAATAAACAAACAGTCTGATGCCTTTGCATCCAAGTGGCATTAGTTTTGCCAGTTTTTTAAAGAAACTAGGTGGTCCACCTAACGCACTATCGAAACGGCAGTCCATGTAAACACACACACACTGGTATATATGTCTGTCTGTCTGTCTGTCTGTCTGTCTGTCTGTCTGTCCGCTTTTCTCTCTATCTATAAATATTGGTCTTTATGTCATTCCTAACCCGACTACATTAATGATTAGGCCCTGAAAAATCTCTAAACTCTCTATTCTGATTTCTATAGCTATCTGTCCCTTATATCCTTCAGCTCTAATCTTTCATTCATCTTTGCATCTGCGGCACAATTTCTAGCTGTTTTACAATCCTGACTGTCAATATCGTTTTACAATATATATATAGGAAGCCAGTTGTTGCAATCATCTTTCGGCGTTAGATTGCGAGGCATAGAGCAATTCAGGAGCGTTTATAAAAAAAGACTATGAAATTTGATAGATAGCCTAAAAATAAACAATAGCTTTGCACTTGAAATTGTAGAATATGCAGCTAGAATTGCTTTGGCCAGAATTTCAGAACAAACATTACTGAAGAGGGTATAGCTTCTACGGAGAGGTGATGATAATTTAGTCTCACTGTTTGAATTTCCCAATTCAATAATCATTTGGATCTTCTTAATAGTGACTAAAGAAATGGAGAAAACTGCAATTAGTTTTACCTGCGTGATCGTACTTATGCATGAAAAGGAAGTACGATCTCAGTCAGACCTAAAAAATCTGCTCTGAAATACTTTTTTCATTGTTTAACAAGGGATTAAGAAAATTCTTTCTTTCTTTCGTTCTTTTGAAAGTGTGGATTCTATAGAAAGGCAAAATTTTATTGACCCGCATTTCAAAGCAATAAAATCGAAGCGGCCCAAGATGCAGCCTCAAGGCGATCACAAACAGACTGCTTCTGACCGGAGGGTCCCTGGTTCGAGCCCGAAAATTTGGGAGAAAATTTTTTAGTTGGAACGAAAGTCACCCAATCCCGCAGTTCCTATTAGAAAAGTTTCTTAACACAAAAATTATAAACGAAGGTTCTTTTTGCAACTTTTTAACCGATGGAATATTAATAATTTTGGTTCTCCTCCTATGTGAAGAAAAAACAAGTTGAAACAAGCAAAATCCCAAAATTCAATCCGGCATTTGTGTTTTTTAGAAACATGATTCTTGGGATTTTTTGAGGGGAATGGGGATTAACGGCTCAGCTAAGTGAACGTGGGAAATTCGATTTAGGAAAATCATCGAAGCTGCATGCAGAATCACAAAGGAACAAAAATGTTCGTTAGTTTTTTCACTGCCTTTATAAGATTAGCATGCTTTTGGTTAGCTGACGACGGCTTGTCAAGGAAGGAACATTTTGTTAGAGCCGTCAAATTGCTAATCCCATAATTTCTTTTTAAGCCTTAATGCTACAAATGCGAAAGCGGACCTAAAACTGTAGAAACGAAGCTACATGCATACTGAGCATTGGGACATTGCGTCACATTTTAAGTGAGCGAATCTTATCCCTTGAAAGTACATGTATATTTCCGCATTTTTTTAAATTTTCAACTGACTAAATATTCAACTGATTTTTTTTTAAATCTATTGAAAATTTTATCTAATTTCATTAACACAAAGTGGCTGCAATAAATCATTAAGCTTCTAGAGATTTTTTCACTTAATTGATCACTTATTGATAATGCAACCACATCAGGCGCGTTACGTATGAGTAATCTGCTAATTATGACTATTATTAACCCGTTGCTGCTCTCTCTGTGACGCAGTGCGATAAGATAACGAACTACTGAATGCTCATCATATATGTACGTGTTATAGAGAATGACTACTGCACATGTGAATAAAAATGCGAATATCTGACAAGATCAGAACATGCAAAAACCATGATAAACAAGATATCAAAAGTGCCTTCAAGATCATTTCAACAGATCTGCTAATATGTTGTGAACAGAATATCTTCTAGGGTTAGCTTCCTCAGCACTGTCGTAACCATACTTAGTGTAATATTAAGATCAATAATTATATACTGCGCCAAAGAGTTCCCTCTTCCTAAGGACTCTGTTACTATCAAGTTTTTTTGCGCTCCACAAAATGTAAGCTGCTATTATTCGAAATTAGGGCTCAATTTTTTCCTATGCACCAGCAATGAAACGCCCACTACACTAATTAATAATTATATTTTTTCCATTCAACAACGTGGCTTATTTCATTTTGATTTTCAGCTGCTGCCCTACTTCGCGTTGCTAAATGATCACGAAATGTAGAAACTGCCATGCATGGGGACCAGTCAGTGTACTATATTAACCCAAAGAATCATGATTTTATACTAATAGATCGATGCGATCCTCTGAATAAAAAATCTGGATCAATGAAAAATAATCATAAATTTAGCGTAGCAACAGCAAAGAGCGATTAATGTATGTCTCAATTAAGAGTTCAGTAAAAAGTCAATAAAGATTATTTTTAATGAATTACCGGCAAAATCGGACAAACATTGAGGCGCGTTACCACACAGTCTGCACTTGCTACACTATCTGTAAATCCCAGTAGGTTTCAAGCAACAAGGTAAAAGTAGAAGAAAATATTTACCGCACGCCATTTTCCTGTGTAGGTGTGATGATCTGCGTGCCTCATTCTGACACGCAAACAGAACAGCAACTGAAACAACTCGTCCTTTTGTGACTGCATGTAGAAACAAGCCAGTAAACTCGATCAAGACTATAGGGTGTATTGTGGGTTTCGGACAATTAATTAAATAACGGAACTCTTACGAGCTATAACTTTCGTCGAGCAGATTGTAATTTCAAGAGTGAAAATTCTGTATCGTTTGCTCTGATATTATATTTTAAATCCACGTCAATTCCGATACACGATACACAATACGGGCTTAGCGTTGTCTGTAGATCACTATGATGTCAATTGCTTATGTTGCTATATATCACAAGCTTTCTATCCATGCAAGTGAGCTGTTCCACAAGTGAATTTTGTTTGAGAGCTGCAGCTGCAAACAGTTACGAGTATTTGTTTTTTTTCTATAATTTTGATCATTTTTTACCTTAGAATTTCATAAAAAGCTATCCTAAAATCAGAAATTTTACTGAAGTATATGCCCAAGTATATATGTAACAATATTTTTCACGCGTGCCTTTAAAAAATATTTAAGAGTTAGTATTGACTAAAAGAAGGGGAACTAAGTTTGAGAATTCCCTCCGAGTCGAAAACAGTGCATTGTCTAGTCAACAATCTTTTTGAACCTACTCGCTTACTTTGGCCTTAAAATTGAGGAATCATGCATGGAAGAAATTGCAAATTGCTTATTATATTTTTTCGCCGGTTTTAGAACACATAAAGTGCACGCAGTAAAGCAAAGTTCATTTATTTAAAAAAGTTAAGCCGAGTCCCACAGTTTATTGTTAAGTCTTGTAAATTCTAAAAACTAATTCTACTATATATTATTGTTCTTAATTAAAAAGTATCCGTGTTACACCCTGGTAACCGCTTATAGTGCTAATCTTTAAGTTTTTGCCATTTACTTTTTGATTTGGGGCTGTTTTAAAGAATATATTGTTTCAATTACCAAAAGTATGTGCCAGCTATAAATTATGGCTGATGGTAACCAGCTAACATCTCGCAATCAACTGAGTAGCAGAATTGATCTTTCTGCCACGTCAGTATCAGAAGAAGGTGAGTCCGAAGGTGATTATGATTTGATTTTCCGAGTTGGATTTAAGTTAATAATCAGTAGACATTTAGACATTTAGACAGTAGACATTAGACGTCAGTAGGCATTAGTAGACTCGCAAGTTATGCATTTGTTTATCTTGTCTCGGGACACATTTTAGTAAATACTTAATTATATCCTAGATAGAACGCTTCTATCTAGGCACTTATTTATAAAAAAAACAGCTAAAACATTCAAACAACTGTATAACTTTTTACATATTTCTGTGTGTTTACTTACCTTTTAATTCATTTTGTTTTCTATTTGTTTCTTAAGACACTTCTCGTACTAATAGAGTGAAAATTTTATTTACTGCTGATTTTATTCTAGCCATTGTAAAAATATAAACTCTAAGCAGCATCTCTATTCGCCCTAATTAATTACTTTTTTAAATAAATTTTTGCATTATTTAAAGAATTTATAGCAATAGAATAGTAATGCATACTATCTTACTAATTAAAAGCCTTTTTCAACGCAAATAAAAAGAAAAAGCATATTAAATTGTCAATTTTTGAAGAAGAAATGAATGACTTTTACTTTGCATTGACACATTAACAATATAGTCCAATGTGGCATTTTTTCTCTTAAGCCAAGAATGCAGAATAAAGGGTAGATTTTTATTGCCAATTGATAATTTTTACTTAAAAGTACTCTAATTACACATATTAAACCAATTCATGTGTTAGTTTTTTAAAAACATTTTTGAAGTTTTTATAATGATAAAAATTATCAAATTAATCCATGTATTTGAGTTGTGGGTGATAAGAACCTGTTAGTGCAAATCTGGATAGTATATATGCGTTAGACTGTATTAATTAATATATTGCTTATTTAGGCCTAATGGACCAACTGCAAGGAATCCAACTATCTGAACTGCACAAATTTTATGCACATGTTTAATCTTCCAAAATTCAGACCTCTTCCGTATCTGGGAAGCCGTGTCACGGTTCATCGAGAAGAGTCTGCAAAGTCAAAAGGTAAATTTTCTTAACTTGGCAACAATTTTACTAGAAAATTCACCAGTATTAAGGATTTCGTCTCCCAATAATAAATAATTTCAGGGAGTCCACATCCCCAACTTCGGCACTTTCTCATTCGTCCAAAAGAAGCTCGATGTCGGCAACGCCAAATACCTGCTCATCCAGCGCCCGGTGTTCCAGCTATTCGAGCGCATCTGCCAGACGCACGGCCTCGCCCAGACCAAGCATCACGTGACCGGCTCAGTGCCTGTCGTTCAGCTTAATTACTCAGCCCTGTCCGTGGAATCCACCGGGCAATTCGATCGAGACAAAATTGAGACCTGCGTCCGCGAGACTCTGGGCGCCCTCAATCGATCCATCGCTATGCAGCGCAACGTCGAGCTGGTGTTCTGCGGCGTCGGCCGTCTGCAGATTCGCTCCGGCAGCGTCAAATTCAAATTCTACAAAGATTTTGTTAATAGTTTGGATCGCAGTGGGACCGTTGTGCGCGCGATGCAGCAGGTATAAATATTTACTGTCTGGTTCACATTAAGAATCTAAGGGGGACGCAGTCTCGATTGTAAGATCTGGAGGAGTTGTAGCCTAGTGGCTTGGGCATCTGCCTTATGACTGGAAGGTCGTGAGTTCGCGCCCCCAGCTCTTGGAGCTAAAGCTAAAAGCTAAATCTGCAGGAGGGCTGTAGGCACTCTGAAGCTTAAAGCGACATCGTCCCACAACCAGCGACTGGGCATGACTGTCCATTGCGCTGACTCCTGAAGCGCGTTCAGTCACACTAAATACGGTATGCAGGCATAGACACACACACATAGGCCGGCACCCAGTCACGCACTCTAAGAGGGCGTACAAGCGGCGGTTCCAGGAATGTACACTCCCTATGCCTTGTTGGGGGTTGCCCTCATGGGCGTAAGTTATGGGCACAACTGGCCCATAGCCCAGCCAATTCATGCACAAGGCCCCAAATTAATGTGACCCTGCACACGAAACCGCGCTAGGTAAAATATCCAACCTACAACGCGGGGTCGAACCTGGACCAGTGGCACACAAGGCAGACGCGCTAGACCGCCGAGCCACTCGCCCCCCTCCCAGCTTTAGGAGACAATTTGTGCCCTTGAATAAGGGTACTTAATCCCGCATTGCTTCAGTCCACTTAGCTGCGATTGGGTACCAGTTTAAGGTGGTAGACTTTTGGGGTGGGTGTTGCGGCCCCTCCACCCCTTAAAGACTGAACAGCTGCACAGAGGCCTTAGATGCGCCGAGTTCGGAATACTTAGTATTTTTGCAAATCATTTCACAGAGACCCGGGACAGCCGATTCAGTGATGACTGACCGACCAGCCTCCCGAGCTTTCAGCGTAGCCCTGCCAAAGTGAGTGCAAAACCAATTGTTTGTTTTTATTGAGAAGTACGTTAGAAATTACGATATTTACCTGCTTGTAAGTCAAATTAATTTGAACTGCCAAATGAAAGACGATTGTTGATTAATGGTTTAGCTTTGCTGTATTGCTGTTAGTAATAAATGAAGCAAATATTTCTTGCAGCCATTTAAACGTACTTTAAACAATAAAAATTTTTTCTCAGGATTCTACGAAACTATACTTTATATGATTTTTCTGACCAGCAATAAAGGTGATATTCTATTAAATAGAAAAAAAACTAATTTTTACACTGCCACAAATCATTTCAATCCTATTTGGAACTTCTATCTTAGCGAAAATTCAAAATGGATTATTGCCTGCTCAAGCAAACAATGAAGCTGTGAGTACATCTGACCGCTGAATCTCACCACCACCCACCTCGTTGTGGTAACCTCATCAGCACTGTAACATCAGACACCGATGTTTTATGCCAATCACGAATTTTGTCTTTCGCAGTTATTCAACTATAACAATACTACTATTATCATTACTATTGAGCGTACTCATTTTTGTATCGAACGGTTAACTGCGGTCATTATAATGGTTCACGAATCACGTTGAAAATCCTTTCGGAGCATTTTTCAAAAGTTTATTGCAGCAATAATATTTGTTATTTTACCAATTTATATGGAAATTAATTCAAATCCTTTGTCTATAGTATCACTACTGTTGGATACAATATTTTCACAAGCTAATATGCATGTGGGCTTGTTACATTTATCTGCTGGTGCGTTATGAATACTAAAATTTATTGTGATACAATTTTAGGTAATATGAAGATAGAGAATTGGGAAGTGAGTGAGATTAATGTACTCAGGGAGCTGCATACCGAAGCATACTTAGAGAGGGAAGTATAGAATTGTACTTGGATAGGGCAAGGAGGCAAATACTTTAAGAAGTAGCTGAATATAGAAACATACTTAGAAAGGGGGTGATAAATGCAATGAGAGAGGGGAAGGTGATAGCTGCATGTACTTAGTGAGGGGGAGATGATGAATGTACTTAGAGAGAAGAGGTGATAAATGTACTTAGAGGGGAGGTGATAATTGTACTTAGAGAGGGAAGGTGATGAATGTACTTAGAGAAGGGAGGTGATGAATGTACTTACAGAGAAGGGGAGAGAAATGTAGCTAGTAGTGATAATAAAGGCGCAAACGCGTAAGACAATGACGGACAATTTGGGAATGATGAAATATGAAACATGGTTATATTCAATTTTTTTACGCAGGCTTCCCAGCCGCGGCGCAAACGGCCTGGCGCCAATCAATGAGGACGAGTGCGCCATGGGGGAGAGCGCCGGGGTCCAGACTGACAGACGCGGCGCTGAATTTGACGAAGGTAGGTGGAAATGATTTGTCTGTGGGAAAGTCTTACTGAAATGTTCGCTTTAAGAGGAATCAAGAAATGAGTAAATTTTGGGCTGATAAAAATGTTGGAGGCTTTACGAGCTAGAAGTTGGGATATTTTGGTTAGATGAGCATTTTTGATGTTTAGAGATCTCGAATTTTAGGGTTGTTGACGTTTGAGATGTGGAAGCTGAATAATTGCGAAGTTATGTACTTTAAGGTTATTGAATTTCAGGAGTCCAGGAAGTGCATTTTTGGCAGAATTTAAAGATAATTATACGCATGTAATCTTGTCTAGCTTTGTTCATTTCCTGAGTCCGACTGCTCAGATGCATAGCAAACTTCATCAATAATTCCGTTGGTTTCTAAGGGGATTAATAATTAATTTATAGATATATATTCATATCGACCATGTCATCTATCTATCTACCTGTCTGGGAGTGCAGGTCACGCAGCCAGCCAAAAAGTTTGTCACCCTTGGCAACACCAGCAGCGGTACACGCTAATAAACTAGTATTTATAGCGTCCCACAATGGGGATTTGAGAGTTTGGGATACCAGACAAGCAGAGAGTCAGTCATGTCCCCGTCAGCAGCGAGTGTCCAAAGTCGACCTCGACCAAAATCTCGTCCACTCGGATTCACATTGATCCGCGATCACAATGGTCGCCAGTTTCATCTACCATCTGAACTGGTGCCTCAACCTCAGCAGCAGCAGCAGGAGCAGCAGAAGCAACAACAGCTTCTTCGATTGTCAACACCAAAGTTGGCTAAATTTTTTTACGAAAGCTGCTTGGAAGCGGCGGCAGCTGCGCCCACCGGACGAGATTCAATCGAACAACTGGGCAGACAGAACTCGTCATTGAAGCGCCAATCAGAGCAGCATCTGCAGCTGCAGAAGCAGAAGACGCCGCTGCTTCCACAACTGCCCAATAGATTGACTATGGAATTGCAGAGAAAGGCGCTGGCTGGTGAGATAGCTAATCAGGAAGAGAGGGAGAAATTGAGTTAGGTGGAGCGAACGAATCCCTCATTGATTGGTGAAGTGTCAAATATTGTCTTGATATAATCCATCAATCTATCAATTTATCAATTTATCAATCTAACCAATCTAATCTATCTATCTATCTATCTCTAAATCTGTCAATCAATTCACCTGCCACCCCATCAGAGGCCCTCGGCTACGAAGATGCGGCCCAGGCAGATGCGGACCGTCCCCCAGCTCGCACGGAGCGCCTATCAACCGGTCGTCAATCCGCCCTGCCAGTTGCTATGGCAACAGATTTTAGCTACGATTTAAAACCGGCCAGACGAACCGCCGATCGCCTCGATCTGCGCAACGGCGACGACAACGCCGTCGAAGTCGAAGCCGACGAAGAAGCGGCAGCCGACGCCGATGAAGCCGACAAAGAGAACGACGGGCAGCGGCGAGTCGCCGACGAACTCGACCAGCTCAAGCCGACGGCGGCAAAGGGCGGAGGAGAACTCGCTGGCTTGTCATCGCTGCCGCCGCCAACTCCGCCGCAGCTGCACCTTCCGCCGCCGAGGCCGCCGTCGACAGCCCGACTGCAGCACCAGCATCAGCAGCTGCAGCAGCTGCAGCAGTCGCAGAGGCCGCCCAGTACCGCGTCGTCCTGCGGTCATGCGGGCGCCGGCCAGGAGCTCTGCTACGTCTGCCATCAGCGGGCCAGGTCAGCGGCTGGGGACGAATTGGGAACTGGAACTTTGAGGGGTAGGCGTGGAGATAGATGAGGAATAAGGGTAGGCAAGGCGGGAAGAGTCAGAGAGAGTAGAAGTAGACAAAGCGGGAGACACAGAGAGAGTAGAGGTAGACAAGGCGGGAGAGTCAGAGAGAGTAGAAGTAGACAAAGCGGGACACACAGAGAGAGTAGAGGTAGACAAAGCGGGAGACACAGAGAGAGTAGAGGTAGACAAGGAGGGAAAGACGGAGAGAGTAGAAGTAGAGAAGGCGGGAGACACAGAGAGAGTAGAGGTAGACAAGGCGGGAGAGTCAGAGAGAGTAGCAGTAGACAAGGCAGGAGACACAGAGAGAGTAGAGGTAGACAAGGCGGGAGACACAGAGAGAGTAGAGGTAGACAAGGCGGGAGAGTCAGAGAGAGTAGAGGTAGACAAGGCGGGAGAGTCAGAGAGAGTAGAGGTAGACAAGGCGGGAGACACAGAGAGAGTAGAGGTAGACAAGGCGGGAGACACAGAGAGAGTAGAGGTAGACAAGGCAGGAGAGTCAGAGAGAGTAGAGGTAGACAAGGCAGGAGAGTCAGAGAGTAGAGTAGACAAGGCAGGAGAGTCAGAGAGAGTAGAGGTAGACAAGGCGGGAGAGTCAGAGAGAGTAGAGGTAGACAAGGCAGGAGAGTCAGAGAGAGTAGAGGTAGACAAGGCAGGAGAGTCAGAGAGAGTAGAGGTAGACAAGGCAGGAGAGTCAGAGAGAGTAGAGGTAGACAAGGCAGGAGAGTCAGAGAGAGTAGAGGTAGACAAGGCAGGAGAGTCAGAGAGAGTAGAGGTAGACAAGGCAGGAGAGTCAGAGAGAGTAGAGGTAGACAAGGCAGGAGAGTCAGAGAGAGTAGAGGTAGACAAGACCGGCGAGTCAGAGAGAGTCACCTAAAAGTGCGGTTATTAATGGTCACCCTTACCTACTCTGTTTCTCGCCCGATACCCCAAAAACGCAGGCGAAACATTCCCGTATCCTTCGCCGAAGAGTTGAAACGCCGCGAGAAAGAGGAGGACCAGCTGCTGCACGCCTATAATGAGATGCGAGACAAGGAGCGCATATTGAAGGAGCAGGTAGGCGGCTGTTGCCTCTCAGTATTCTAAGCTTCTTCTGATCCTCTTGTTTTTTTTAAATCATAGTTTGCACGTTTTATTCAGTTCTTAAACCTATTTTCCTATTTCCCAGTCTCCTTTTTCCCTAATGTTCCTTGCTTGATTTCTCTCAATCTCCCCCTGTTTTCTGATAATCTCCCCCTGTTTTCTGATAATCTCCCCTGTTTTCTGATAATCTCCCCTGTTTTCTGATAATCCCCCCTGTTTTCTGATAATCTCCCCTGTTTTCTGATAATCTCCCCTGTTTTCTGATAATCTCCCCCTGTTTTCTGATAATCTCCCCTGTTTTCTGATAATCTCCCCTGTTTTCTGATAATCTCCCCTGTTTTCTGATAATCTCCCCTGTTTTCTGATAATCTCCCCTGTTTTCTGATAATCTCCCCTGTTTTCTGATAATCTCCCCTGTTTTCTGATAATCTCCCCTGTTTTCTGATAATCTCCCCTGTTTTCTGATAATCTCCCCTGTTTTCTGATAATCTCCCCTGTTTTCTGATAATCTCCCCCTGTTTTCTGATAATCTCCCCCTGTTTTCTGATAATCTCCCCTGTTTTCTGATAATCTCCCCCTCTTTTCTGTTAATCTTCTCCTGTTTTGTGAGAATATCTTTTTTCTACTGATCTCTCCGTTTTTATCCCAATCTCCCTGTTTTATTCTTATTTCCTTGTTTTATCCCAATCTCTATGATCGTAATCCCATCACCTAACATCCCAACGGGCATCCCCCGCAGGAGTCGCTCCTAGCGAAGCGTCACGACGCCCAGAAAGTGTCGGCCTTCAACCTGGGCATCTCCGAGGCGCAGAAGGAGCGCCGTGGCCAGCGCGACGAAACGGACAACCGGCCTTCGTACATCTTCCAGGCGAGGCCGCTGACTCCGCCGCGTCGGATCAAACAGATGGCGCTGAACGCCGAGCTGGAGCGTCAGGTGACGGACAAGAGATCGGCGAATGATCGGCTGCGAGCTGACGAGGCCTTCCTAGAACGGTTGGAACAGGTGCAGCTAGCTGAGGACCTGGCCGCCCAGAGGGAGCAGTACATGAAGGATCGCGAGGAGCAGAAGGAGATGTACAGGCGCTCCTTGTCCGCTCAGGTGAGACAGAGAATCCGACAAACATTGATAAAAAATTTATAATTGCACCTTTTAAATTTGATCTTGGTCTCTCATTGTTGGTGTAGTGAAGTGCAGTGCGCACAGCAGTTCTAGGCTTGATGCACTATAGCGTACATGCACATATGTACACTACGGAAACCGTACACTATAGCGTACATTTGTACACTACAGAAACCGTACACTATAGCGTACATCTGTACACTACAGAAACCGTACACTATAGCGTACATCTGTACACTACAGAAACCGTACACTATAGCGTACATCTGTACACTACAGAAACCGTACACTATAGCGTACATTTGTACACTACAGAAACCGTACACTATAGCGTACATTTGCACACTACAGAAACCGTACACTATAGCGTACATTTGTACACTACAGAAACCGTACACTATAGCGTACATCTGTACACTACAGAAACCGTACACTATAGCGTACATCTGTACACTACAGAAACCGTACACTATAGCGTACATTTGTACACTACAGAAACCGTACACTATAGCGTACATCTGTACACTACAGAAACCGTACACTATAGCGTACATTTGTACACTACAGAAACCGTACACTATAGCGTACATCTGTACACTACAGAAACCGTACACTATAGCGTACATTTGTACACTACAGAAACCGTACACTATAGCGTACATCTGTACACTACAGAAACCGTACACTATAGCGTACATCTGTACACTACAGAAACCGTACACTATAGCGTACATTTGTACACTACAGAAACCGTACACTATAGCGTACATCTGTACACTACAGAAACCGTACACTATAGCGTACATCTGTACACTACAGAAACCGTACACTATAGCGTACATCTGTACACCACAGAAACCATAGCGTACATATGTACACTACAGAAACCGTACGCTACATTAAGCTAAATTGAATTAGTATTGCAGAGCACTGCTCATCTAATTTAACCATTTCCCCCGCTGCAGCTGCGCTACAAGCCCGTTCCGCTGCCGCCACGCGAGCCCGACTCGTCCGAGCCCGTCTTCGGGAGCAACGACGTCACCGAGGAGAAACTGTTGGAACGTCGGAGACGCGCTAAAGAAGTGGCTCTGAGCCAGTTGGACGATGTTAACGCCAAGAAGCGGGAAGATTTGCTGCGCCGACTGCAGGAGCAGAAGTACGAGGAAGAGGTGCTTCGTCGGACGCGAGAGGAGTGAGTGGTCCTGCCAACTGGCATCCTAATTCTGGGGTTTAAGGGTCCTGCCAACTGGCATCCTAATTCTGGGGTTTAAGGGTCCTGCCAACTGGCATCCTAATTCTGGGGTTTAAGGGTCCTGCCAACTGGCATCCTAATTCTGGGGTTTAAGGGTCCTGCCAACTGGCATCCTAATTCTGGGGTTTAAGGGTCCTGCCAACTGGCATCCTAATTCTGGGGTTTAAGGGTCCTGCCAACTGGCATCCTAATTCTGGGGTTTAAGGGTCCTGCCAACTGGCATCCTAATTCTGGGGTTTAAGGGTCCTGCCAACTGGCATCCTAATTCTGGGGTTTAAGGGTCCTGCCAACTGGCATCCTAATTCTGGGGTTTAAGGGTCCTGCCAACTGGCATCCTAATTCTGGGGTTTAAGGGATAGCGGATGTTCTGGAAGGGTTCTGAACGGTGTTAGGTCTTCTTGAATGATTTTGAGGGGTCGTATGAGTTCTAAAGGATTATGAACGGTGGCAGGTTTTCTGGAAAGATTCTGAGAAGTGGCTGGTTTTCTGGAAAGATTCTGAGAAGTGGCTGGTTTTCTGGAAAGATTCTGAGAAGTGACGGGTTTTCTGGAAGGATTCTGAGAAGTGACGGGTTTTCTGGAAGGATTCTGAGAAGTGGCAGGTTTTCTGGAAGTATTCTGAGGTGTGGTAGGTTTTCTGGAAGGATTCTGAGGGGTGACGGGTTTTCTGGAAGGATTCTGAGAAGTGACGGGTTTACTGGAAGGATTCTGAGAAGTGACGGGTTTTCTGGAAGGATTCTGAGAATTTGCAGGTTTTCTGGAAGGATTCTGAGAAGTGACGGGTTTACTGGAAGGATTCTGAGAAGTGGTAGGTGTTCTGGAAGGATTCTGAGGGGCGGTAGGTTTTCTGGAAGGATTCTGAGAAGTGGTAGGTTTTCTGGAAGTATTCTGAGGTGTGGTAGGTTTTCTGGAAGGATTCTGAGGGGTGACGGGTTTTCTGGAAGGATTCTGAGAAGTGGCAGGTTTTCTGGAAGGATTCTGAGGGGTGGCATGTTTTCTGGAAGGATTCTGAGGGGTGGCATGTTTTCTGGAAGGATTCTGAGAAGTGGTAGGTTTTCTGGAAGGATTCCGAGGGGTGGTAGGTTTTCTGGAAAGATTCTGATGCGTAGAGAATTTCCAGAAGGATGTTGACAGCTTTATTAGACTGTTTTAAATGTACTAGCTCTGCAATAAAAATATCTGTCAGAGACAGAAAACCCAAAATAGCCTACTGTTGGTAGCCAGTAATATTGTCTCTATAATCATTTTAAAAAATTCCATTCACCATTGGCTAATCGCCGCAGTCTCGTGCGCGACCGAGCCTGGCGCTACGAGCGGATGCAGCGCAATCGCAAGGGCCTAGAAGAAGACTGGAGCCAGGCCGCCCAGATCAAACGCGACAGAGAATTAGCCGAGAAGCTGCGCGCCTCATCGCCTGGCGGCCTAATTCACGAACAGTGTGACAATCACAGACGCTGCCGACAGTGCAAGCGCCGATTGAACAATAGCGGCGAAACCAATATCTGGTGCGAGAGCTACTACGTGCCGGGCAGTCGCTATCTCACTTAATGGATCAGCTTAGATCACGTGACTGGCTTTATTCAAGGCATAGAGAGACGATAAAACAATATTTTAGTATGTACTTTTACGCAGTATACGCTCTTATTCTCACCAAGTGTTGCATGCGACAACATTGAAAACGAATTACAGTGGAGATAATCTATCTATCTTTTTCTACATGTTTCCTGAATTTTTTAGTAAGATGATTGACGTACATAACTTCCCGTTATAAGTACATGTACTTTAAAACTATATATATTACCTGCTTTTGATTCTTATATAACTGGCTAAAAATAAGGTGTAATAGTTTATTTTGTCAGACTTTCCAATGCCAACCCCAATTAACTTCACTGCTCTCTCTTCTCTTCTCTCCCTTCGCATGCCCCTATGTACATCGGCATCGATTTTTTCTTACCCTGACTTCACCCACTCCTAAATCGACCGCCTCTCTCTCTCTCTATCCTCCGCTTGGCTTGATTGGTTCGGGAAAACTATCGATTTTTTAAACTAAAATTATCTAGCGCCTGTGACGTTTTTATTTATTGTCAATTTGAAATTAAAATCAATATAATTAACGAATTATTTTTATTTTATTTTTAATTTTTCGCTGCTTACAAGTTGGCCCGCTTATCTTTCTTTGACGAGCCTGGCAAGGTTAGAGCACATTGCGATCGTAAATTTACTTTTTTCGAATTAGTATTAGTGCTTTTTTAACAACAGCCTTGTCTAATTATCAACAGTGCGTATAAAACTGCTGAAATTTTCTGCTGCTTCGATTTCTGTACTTCTAGCAAGCATTCCGACAATATTCAAATTAGAAAAATCTGTTTTCGGAAAACTTTTTGGCTGAGATTGGAGAAACTTACTGTTTCATAGGTTGTCTCGGCTGCATGATACTACTCAGTTGGCTTAATGAGTAGCATATTCGAAAGTAATGATTTACGATTTTGATAATTTTCTTAAGAGAAAATGTTAGTGAGTCTTGGCATTAGATTTTGAAAAATCTTTTTAATTTTTTGTATGCAACAACTGTAGCTAATGACTTTCACGCGTCGTCATGGTAACAGTAGTACAGGCGGCCAACTTTTTTATCGCTCAATGTAAGGCTATCCTAATAAAATAAAACTGCTGACTGACTATTATTGCACTGTTAACTGCTGCAGAATATATTCTTTTGCAAAAAAACCTGTTCTCTATTTTCAGTAAAACCTAAAAGCCCAAGCAATATGCTTTTTTGTTAGCACATTCTTTATGTAGGTTTCATATGAAAAGTTCAGCCATACTAATAATCATAAAGTACAACTGAAAATATGCTAACTGTATAGTCAGAAAATATGATTTTACAATTAAAAAAATGAATGAAACTATATATTCCATCATCTGTCGTGGCATTTTGCATTGGATTTCAATCGGGTCATTCAGCAATGGATTAGCCACAATCCATTTCCTCTTTTTTAAGCAGCTTTTCAGAGCCCATTTAGATGGAGATTTAACTAGGGAGGGAAAGCTGATCTCAATTTGAATGATTCATTTAGTAATGACAGCAAAAGCTCCTAAGCCTAGTACGAGAGTTGGAGGAGTTGTAGCCTAGTGGCTACGGCGTCTGCCTTATGATCAGAAGGTCGTGGGTTCGACCCCCAGCTCTAGAAGACAATTTGTGCCCTTGAGCAAGGCACTTAATCCCGCATTGCTTCAGTCCCACCCAGCTGAGATCGGGTACCAGTTTGAGCTGGGTAAATTTAGGGTGGGTGTTGCGGCCCCTCCAGCCCGTCAGGACTGAGCAGCTGTACACAGCCCTCGGATGCGCCGTGCAGCTAGCTGTACAGTTTGGCTGTACATCTTGTCGAAAGTTCGGGTTCACCTATAAAAAATAGAGCGCTGCTTTAGTTTTAAGAAAAGAATTGAAAACCGTCTGTATATAAAATAAAATGTCTTGAACTTCAATGTCAGCTCTGCTTCTAAAACATTTTCATGTGAATCAAATCTTTCTTGATAAGAATAAATCGAGACTACAATTATAATGATCATGATTGTGAGCTGATTTCCATATAAGGCCAAGACATGTTCAACTATTCCTGACCCCCTAGCTGTCAGTCAGCTAAGCAATTTTCCCGATTGCAAGACTTTCCCTAGGGTGAGCCGCAGCTGGCAGTCTAATGGCTGTCATTTTGTTCTGAATCGCGCAGGCTGCAATTTTTCCCTGGTTGAAAAGAAGATTTTCGTTCTAAAAAAATTTACAAGACAAACTTCTAAATTTGTGCAAAGAAAGGCCTAATTATATTAAGCTGGTAAAAATCACTGTAATTAACGGGTAAAATTATCAATTGTACTTCAACTATAGAATTAGATGAAATTCTAAAACATTTTTGAGCGATTGTTCGATGCGCTTCTATAATTTGACATAGAACAATGCAATATGGAAATTACTGATCTTATTGCTAAATAATCTAAATCTGCAGGAGGGCTGCAGGCACTTTGACGCTTAAAGCAACATCGTCCCACAACCTGCGACGGGTCCATTGCGCTGACTCCTGAAGCGCGTTCAGTCACACTAAATACGGTATGCAGGCATAGACACACACACAGGCCGGCACCCAGTCACGCACTTACATAGGGTGTACAAACCGGTAATTCCAGGCATGTACACTCTCTATGTCTTGGGGGTAACTTGCGCAACTGGCCCATAGCCCAACCAATTCATGCACAAGGCCCCAAATTAATGTGACCCTGCACACAATAGCCAACCGGGGTCGAACCTGGACCAGTGGCACACAAGGCAGACGCGCTAGACCGCCGAGCCACTCGCCCGCCCCCCTGATCTATTGCACTTTTTACCGAAAAGTTTCCGTTTGTTAATGGAAGATACCCCGGTGGAAATTTTCCAAACGCCTAGAAAACGATGGTTCAAACTCAGACTCACAATCACTTAGCCAAACTATTTGCTGTTATTTACTCAAACTGCGATATATTTATCCAGTTGTGTCAATGTTGAGAACTAAAAGCAACTGAATGCAGCTAAAGGTAATCGCAGGCGCCTCACTGATTATCAGACTGACAGACTGATAGCTGCGACTTCAATCTGACAGCTGCCGCTCCGTTTATACCAACATCCTCCGCCTCCTCCCCGCCCACCTGCCTATTTTTTTCCTCTGTAGAGAAAAATCTTTCTATTTATAAAAAAGGTGATGATAAAGCCTTTCCGTTACTAAGGAATTAATATTTTCAAGTTAGCTCAAAAAGCTCTATGATGCACCTCAGTAGAATATGGCTTTCTAGAAGCACAAAAATAAGATGTTTTTTGTCGGGTTTAAGATCTTTTTTCTGCCTGATCATTTTGTAAAATTGTTTTTTTCGCTTGACTAACAAGTAGCTTTGTAGTTGATTCTTCCCCTTTTCATTCATGCAATTCTTCCCCCTTTCATTCATGTAATTCTTCCTCTTTTCATTTCTGTAATTCTTCCCCCTTTCATTCATGTAATTCTTCCCCTTTTCATTCCTGTAATTCTTCCCCTTTTCATTCCTGTAATTCTTCCCCTTTTCATTCCTGTAATTCTTCCCCTTTTTATTCCTGTAATTCTTCCCATTTTCTTTCCTAAAGTTCTTTCCCTTTATATTCCTGTAATTCTTCCCCTTTTCATTCCTCTAGCAATCTTGTCCACAATCTTGTCTACTAACATACCTGTATCTTTTCCATTTGAGTTCGTGAGTTCAGTGTCAGCACGCAGCTTAGCTACTCTTTACTGAAAAAAAACATTTAAAATGAGAGTCTTCGCAGGTTGGCCAAGTGTCAGGTCAAAACTGCTTTGCGTCATCATGAATATCTGCGACTTTGCGAAGTTAAAATGTAATATTAACCGTTAATGACAAGAAAGAACGAGAGATTTTTGCTTCCGAGACAAAATCCGTGCTAGGTGTCCTATGATTCCCGATCTCTACACCCGGAGGCGTTTTTTTAGCGTGTCGAAGGGGTTGCTGTTGAGAAAACGGAACCTACCGTGGAACAGAACAGATCCAGGTAATGAGCATTAACCAACAAACATATCGGCCTGTTTTGTTTACTCACTCAAGCCTATATAGGAGGCGAAAGTTTTGGAAACAGTGTCCAACAGAAAAAAAAGCTTGCAGCAGGCATGGTGAAGCACTACACAATTCAACTAGAAAATTCTGGGACTGCTACAGCAGATCCGTGACGCACAAAATGTTTCCCGAGCGAGCCCCTGTATGCAGTTGAACAAATTCTGAAAATAAGTGAGAGCAGGTGAATAAAGTGAGAGATCTGTAGCCACCGCACCCCATGCCTGCTAGCTAAATATCCAACCTAGCAACGCCTCGCATTGGGATTCTCAATTAATTGAAATCACAAAAAGGCGTCAGCAGGATCAGGCTCCATAAGGAAATAAAGGCAGGGGGAAACTATGGGAAGCTTCATTTCTTTGAGAGCGTTTCTACTTAACCCTCCGGACGAAATTTGCTGTATCCAGTTCGTTACATTTCATTTTGTTTTTGCCTCTTATGCTCCCCAGCTTTCGTGAGATATTGGCCGGGCCCACAGCGTCATTAAATTGAGCCGCTAAAGAGGACTATAAGCCGGAGATCAAAAGGCAACCGCCTCGGGTTAAGATTTCTCTGTAGCACCTCTGAGCTGTCTGCTCTTTCAACAGTTTTCAGCTGATGTAGCCGAAATTAATTTACAGCACTATGCGAAGGGTCAGTTTCCACTTCCGCTCGTCCCTGCTATTAAAACAGTTGCTGGGACAATAAGTATTGAAAGCGTTCGGAAAGAAAAGTGTTTTTGACCCAGCCGACAAGCCTAACAGGGATTAGCAATCAACATGATTACAGATTTTGTATTGCAGATCCAAGGGAACTGTGGGCCTGTTAGTTACATATCAGTAGCATTTAGCAGACCCTGTCAAAGGGGGCGCCAAAGCGCCTGTCGAAGGGGGCGCCAAAGCTACTGGAATAGGGGGCGCCAAAGCTACTATCAAAGGGGGCGCCAAAGCTACTATCAAAGGGGGCGCCAAAGCTACTATCAAAGGGGGCGCCAAAGCTACTATCAAAGGGGGCGCCAAAGCTACTATCAAAGGGGGCGCCAAAGCTACTATCAAAGGGGGCGCCAAAGCTACTATCAAAGGGGGCGCCAAAGCTACTATCAAAGGGGGCGCCAAAGCTACTATCAAAGGGGGCGCCAAAGCTACTATCAAAGGGGGCGCCAAAGCTACTATCAAAGGGGGCGCCAAAGCTACTATCAAAGGGGGCGCCAAAGCTACTATCAAAGGGGGCGCCAAAGCTACTATCAAAGGGGGCGCCAAAGCTACTGGAATAGGGGGCGCTAAAGCTGATTGGGGGGGGGAGGGGTCCGCAGCCCCCCTCGTCAACGCCCCCCTCAGCAGGTCAGTCAGCAGGCGAGAAAATGCATCAACGCGCAAGTTTTAACTTAAAAACCAACAAAGCTAAGCAGCAAAGCTTCTTAAAACAAGAAACATGAATCCTTACAAGACACAGAGCTGAAGTTTGTAGATCTTGACATTTATTGGACTCGAAAATAGATCTGCGCACAACAATTCTTTGCTAAGGACAGCTGCAGAAGCAATTTCATCTGCTAGACCCTAAAATAATATGATTAACGTACACAGTAAACTTATACAACATCGTGTCACAGATATTTAACAATTTTAACAAACACAACACGAAGTTAACAGCTACCCTGTGTTAATTTCAAACTAACAGCTTGAGACTTGAGACTTCAAAGTACGGACGTAGAAGTTAAAAGGTTAATGCGATGTCTTTTCGAAGCAAATAATAAAAAATAATGATCTCAAGTTAGATTTATGCGTGGGCATTTTTTAAGTTACTAAATCACAGCCGGGACAACACATTTTGTTTTTTTTTGGTTGGTTAAAAAGTTTCCTGATGTTTGAAAAAGTGAACAATTTGTTTAAATAAGATCAGTAGCAGTGAACAAAATAAAACAAAATAAAAGATTGTACAACTCCAGCAGGGACAGACAGCAGAGGGATCAACTTGGACAAAAAATAGCACAAGATTAATCGAAATAACGACACTGCATTTTGTAGCATTGATACAAATATCTAGAAGTAAATAAACGACAAAATGATTTTTTCATAAATTTAAAATAAATTTGAAAATATGCAGCAAACTAATTCATGAAAGCGAAAGTTAAATGAAAAAAATGCGAAAATGACAAACGAAGGTACGAATTGCAGGGTTAGAGAAGACAGACATAGACACGCAATACAGTTGTGGAGGCTAAAAGAACTTTTGTGAGCTTAAAATTTCTATCTAGTTGTTTTGATTTGGGAAACTTTGGCTACCCTTTCAAAAACGGTTGAAATGGATTGGAAATGACATAAAACGTTAATCTAATGACCTGGCAAATAGAAAATTTAAACATGATCCAATCCTTTTTTGCATTATATCTTTCTAAAACTTAAAATTAAAAAATAGGACTGTTTTGTCTAGTTTTCATTGGTTACGTAACAAAACTTTTATTCATCATTTTTGACTAGTTGTACTTAACATCAGATATGTACATATGGGATGTACATCTAAGCTGTGCATACGGGATGTACATCTGAGCTGTGCATACGGGATGTACATCTGAGCTGTGCATACGGGATGTACATCTGAGCTGTGCATACAGGATGTACATCTGAGCTGTACATTAGGCTGTACATAGGTCGGGGTGCAATACTCAGCTTTGAATAAAAAATCACTCTTGAAACCTTAATTGCTGACTGTCCTTCCTGTAAGTGACAGACGAATCGCTATCAATGAACTCCAAATCGCTGGACAACCTCCGCCGAAGTGTCAGTGGCTGCGGCATCAGATCGATGGCAGGCTGGCAGCTCGACCTTTCGTCACTATCGTCGCCATAAGTTTCGTGCAGATACAGCAGCGGCGACAGAACGGCCTCGAACTCGTCGTGCTCGTCGTCTTCGGCTTCTTCAACAAGAGCCACCCGGTCTCTGACGTCGGCGATGACCGCCGCTGCTGTGGTAACTGCCGCCGCCGTTGCCGCCGCGGCGCCGCCCTGTTGAGACCGACGCTCGCTTTGACCACCGGCTGTTGAGCAGTAGCCATTGGCTCCTAGCCCGAAAAAAAAATTTTTATAAATTCGAAAATACTCTATTTAATCGAGAGATCTGTGCAAAAGCAGAGCTCACCTGAGAGTCTCCGCATCTTCCTACGACCGCAGGTGATCAGATGCAAGGCATGCGCTCTGAAGTGCTTGTTCAAGCCGAAATAGATGAAAAAGTTGCAGCTGTAACACAGCAGGTTGGGAAAGTTTGCCACCATCCGGTAGAACCTGTACACCAGACACTTGTCCAAGGGACACTCGCACTGGTAGCGCAATGGGAATAAATTGTAAAACGCCAGCGCCCAAGGAATCTGGCCTAGCAGGACCAGGAAGATGACCACGATCAGCATGACTGTCAGCCGGCGCTGCGCCATCTGCCGACGCACGCTGACGCTGGGTCGCTTGAGCGGAGTCGCCAGAGCGGCTGACATCGACGTGCTGCTGTCTTCGGCGCCCCAGCGGCTGCGGTTGCCAGCATTGGGGCCGCCGCCGCCGCCGAAGATTCCGCCGGTGCTGCCACCGCCGCCTCCACCGCTAGCTGAACTAGTCGAGTACTTTTTCATTCGTCGGGACTGTCGGCGAAGCACCCAGATCAAGCAGAGATTCGCCACGGCTAGGAAAATAATGGACGCGAATTGGCTAACGATGGCCCTGGACCAGGTGGCCAACTCGTACCAGGGACTGCGAAAGAAAGCGAGCTGTTTAGTAGAGACGTAGCTTCGGTTTTTACTGTTATCGTAGCCATAAACAGCGCGAACTCCAAAGAAGGAATAGAGGTTGACGATCGCCGAAGCTCCAATAATAGCCATTGTAATTAGTACGGCATTGAAAGAAGTGCAACGCGTCTTGGAAATGTTGTAGTGACTCATTGAGATGTATCGTTCCAAGGCTAGACAGACTGTCAGCCAAATACTAGCGGTTTCTGTGATGTTGTTTAACGGGCTCAGAGCGTTGGTCAACAGGACGAATAACAGCAGTTTGGTCTCTCTGATCAGGTCGGAGTCGCGAGGCTTCCTGTCGGTTCATAGGTTTTTGAAAATGATTCACTATTAGTGACAAAAAAAGTTGCTGGGACACCTAGGGACCACATTGAAATTGCAGAGACCGAACTGGATGCCTTATGAATTTTGCATTATTAGATTATTTAATTAGCGGTTAAAATTTTCTAGAAAAAAACTATCGGTTCTTTTCTTAATTTTGACCAATTTCTTTGCTCCTAGAGGCCAGGAAAATCCCAAAGGAAATGCATTATAGGATCAAACGAACAGCCCTTTAAAAGGATCTCTAGAAAAAGCTAATTGGTACTCGTAAAATTCACTTTAAAAAAGTACTATTAATGCTAGTTTTGCTGGACGGACAATTTTGCAAGCTGTTGTGAAACTGGTTCATTGGCTCTTACTTCCGTGTTGCTTGAACAAAGCATTCCGGCGATTTGAGCAGCAGGGTGAGTATGTCAAACAAGGCCAGCGCTGTCATGAACACAAACGGCGCCCCTTTGAACTCTTTGCCAGTGAAGAACACCGCCATGGTGATAGCGTTGAGTCCCAGGCCGGCGAAACAGATCGCCAACTGGGTGAGGTAGGCCGGGTGCTCAACTTGCACGGAGAACAGCTCAATAGACTGGCACTGAAACGTGTCGTTGCTGTCTGACTCGTTCGACTGCATAGCTACTTCGGCGGCAAGTTGATTCGGAAATTCCTGAAATTTCATTTTCGCAATGAGATTTCGGTTATGGTTAAGTATGGCGCGTTCTAAGAGCCTTGTGCTGTTGAAAGTTTATTATTTTGCCTTGGTGAGACCTGACGTTAGCGTGTTGATATGGGTTCAGGATGTTGCCTTTATGAGGAAGCTTTGTTGATGAGAGCTGAAGGTGTCGTGTTGAGAGTTGAGAGTTCACATTTGAACTTTTCGACGTTGTGAAATTTCAAGCTTATGAAGGAAAGAGTCGTTCAAGGATGTGCAATTTCGGGTTTGCGAGAGCGATCCCGCGGTTTCTGTTGATTGTCAGCAATAAAATTATAGTTGAAAATGGAAATTTAAGAGCGCCGTCTCGCAATTCAACTCACTAGGGAGCGATGAAAATAAGTTAGTTCTAAATAAAGGATTCTCGTACAGTTGGTAAGGTCCAACGTACTTTGTTTGATTTAAGTACCCCTATTTTGCAGTGGGGGGGGGGGTACCAACGATAGCTTCATGGAAACTGTTAGACCCCTGGCGAAGATCTGCATATTGCTGCGAAACTTACGACTTTGCGCTCAAAAACTTGGCGATATGGCTGGCCGCAAGGGTTGCATAGAGAAATCTCCCCCGCCCCAGGAGTGGCTGGGCTATAACTCAAACATTTCTGCTTTATCCCCATTTCGGCCCCAAATCGCCCCTTCCATGAACCGCATGAATCTCCGGCCGCTTATTTTTCTGGCGCATGAATAATTAATTAGCTAGTCCCCTCTCGGAAATCTGGCAGTTCTACCTACCCATTCGACGCTGGCGCCTAACGCTCGTCTCTTTCCCTACCTCCATCTGTTTCTATGCTTCAAGCCAGCTCACCTTGGCTTAGATATTTCCCAACTTTTTTCCTTCTAGATTTTGATTATGAAATTAAGGTTGAGCAGGATTGAAAAATACTGGCTGATTATGGAGTGGAAATTGAAAGAAGCTGGCGATATTTTCGAGGAAACAACAATAGGCATACTGTACGAGTAAATGGATTGCAAAAATGGTGCCATTAAAATCTTGTTTTGATGGACCACATTATTGAGACACTTCAACTTCAACTGCCTCGGGTAGATTTTCTAACTGCTCGGGAGATTTTATTTCTGCTTGAGGAATTATTTGCTTGTGGAATTCTCTGTCTGCGGGGAGGGATTTTTTACCTGCTCGGGGAGATTTTTAACCCTAAAATTTTATTCTCTGGGGACTTTTAACTGCCCGGGGAAAGTTTCTATTTGATTGGTGGATTTCCGACTGCTCCATAGGGATTTTCTAACTGCTGGCGGGATTTTCTGTCTCTTCGGAGGTTTTCTACTTTGCTGCTGGGGAAGATTTTTCTACTGCTCTTAAAAATTTTCTAGCTGCTTGGAAAGATTTTCTAGCTGGTTGGGCTCAGGCTCAGGGAGATTTTCCTTCTATTTAGAAGATTTTCTAAATACACAGAAGGATCTTATGCTTCTTATGAGACTTTAAGTTTGCTGCATAGATTTTCTAGCTGCTTAGGGAGATTTCTGTTGATTACATGAGTGATTTAAAATGTCTGTCTGCGCCCCCCTGGGGGGGGGGGCACCGAAGAGCTAGTAGCAAGACTCATCTCTACAGGATAACATTAAGCCATATAGGGCCCGCAGCAGCAGCAAACAGATTTCTACGTTTGTTAGAAATTTCACACCTGCTTTCGTGTAAATTTCTGAGGGAATAGCGGGAAAAAATATCTCTTGAGATAGATTGACGCTTTACAACGGTTTTTTTGTTTGATAAAATAGTCGTGGGCACGTTCACCGCTGCGGGAGGGGGTCTCTGCGTAGGCGAAAATTCAAATGCAATCAGATAAACAAATTCAAAGGGATGGGCAGGCAGGCAGACAGACGTAGATTGACAGAGACAAAAATCTACTTGCACAAGTGGGATATCTACATGTCTAACTGTCTAAATTCAAGCGGGATAGATCCAGGATATATAGATATATTTAAGACTCCTCTAGAATAAATCCTAGAAGCAAAAATTGTAATTCCTTACGGTTAGGACAATTTTCCTATTGCTAACTTCTCCGTGACTTTGATAGATGACTGTACGTGTAGTGTTACAATGTCAACACTATATAGTGTAGGTCAAAAACAATCAAATAATTATAATTCCAACTGCTGCATGCTCCGTCATAGCTTCTGGTTACAATCTTGGGCACTCAAACAGTGACCAAAATTGCCAGTGAGGATAAATTTTCGTTGAGAAATAAATTATATTGACAAACTTTTGAGAGTTAATGCTTATGAGAGAGACCTTGTCTTCGGGTGTCTGTCTTTCTCCAGTAGCTCTCCGACTCTAATATCTATCTGAGAAGGGCGAACAGCCTGAAGGGGCAGACAGGGAGCCAGCTGACCGTGACTAACTGTCAAGCAGGGCCTGGGCACGCCGCACGCACAATTTAAGTGGCCCAAGAAAATCCATGTGTGTGAGAGCTATAGGTCAGTTAGAGAGCCCTTGGAGGAGCCGCCAGCCGCCAGCTCGGAGGGAGTAGGGGGCGTGTTAGTGCAAGGATATCGAGACGAACTCCCCTTATTCACAACTGTCACGTAGCAATTGCCGAGAAGGCCGAGGAGGGGGGGAAGCCATCATGCTACGCAGGGTGTTTGAGCGGCACTGGGTTTTAGCATCCTCGGGATAAAAATTCGAACTAAGAAGGATGTTTGCTTTATAAAAGACGCGAACTATGAACTATTTTATACGGCACAAGCAGACAACAGATTTAAAAAGATATGATAAAACGGCTTGTTGGTTGTATAGGAAAGTCAACAAGCTACTGTACTCAGGGAGGTCCATGCTAAAAGTACATTATAGTGCATCATGTCTATTTCTACCAGATTATTAAAGCTTAGATTATAGTTCGACTTACCCTGACGTCTTTATTTGGTTAGAAACAGCCCACACTTTGATCACATAGCTCAACGGTTCTCTGACATTACAAGGACAAGTCATCACCATACAATCATCAAAGCGCTTTTGTCTACTTGGCGTACCGTAATAAATTTGATCAGTTAATATCAAAGATCGGCGGATTACCATGAGAAGTGTGATCAACCAGGTTTAGAGACTGTAACCGTCTTACTAAATAAATTCACTTTCGCTGGGTAGAATTTTTTTCGATTTATTCGCTTTCTTTGCGAAGATAGATAGATAGATACATAGATGATAGATGTATAGAAAACGTTTATTTCGTTAGTTAGTGTTAATATTGATATAAGTACATTCCAATTCATGAGGGCGAGTGGCTCAGCGGTCTAGCGCATCTGCCTCGTGCGCCACTGGACCAGGTTCGACCCCGCATTGTAGGTTGACTTTTTTCCCTAGCGCGGTTTCGTGTGCGGAGCCACATTAATTTAGGGACTTGTGCACAAACTGGTTGAGCTATGGGCCAGTTGTGCAAGCTACGCCCATGAGGGCAACCCCCAAGGCACAGAGAGTGTACATTCCTGGAACCGCCGCTTGTACATCCTATGTGAGTGCGTGACTGGGTGTCGGCCTGTGTGTGTGTCTATGCCTGCATACCGTATTTAGTGTGACTGAACGCGCTTCAGGAGTCAGCGCAATGGACAGTCATGACTCATGCCTGGTCGCTGATGTCGACAGCCCTCCTGAAGATTTAGCTTTTAGCTTCAACATTCCGATTCATCCGAAATTTAAGAAGCTAGTGCATTTACCAATATTTAGATACCAAAACTTTGGGCCAGATGTACAGCCCACAACCGCGGCCAGTGGCCAGATCCGACGGCTGTGTACAGCTGCTCAGTCCTGACGAGCTGAAAGGCCTACCCTAAATTTTCACAGCTCACCCGATCTCAGGTAAGTGGACTGAAGGAACGAGCACCAGGGTGCCAGTGTCCTTACTCAAGGGTACTACTTAACTGGGGCTGGAACACACCAACTTATAGTTCATCGCTTTTGATGATCTATATATTTGGTAGCAAGAGTTGGACTAATTTCGGGTAATCTATAAGACCGAGAGATACAGGTAGAGGAGCAAGTGTAGTATTAGATAGAGATAGATCAGATTTCGAATGTCTGCTCGGACGAAAGACGGTTCCTGTGGTGAATTTATGACGAATACACACGATACGCTGAAATTATAGAGTGCCGAAGAAAAATAACGGTATATCGACACTATTTTTGTCAACTCAAGTGCTTTATGTACGATCAATGTACTTCTTAACTAGTTTTATTTAGCTTGCAAACTGAGCTGTATAATGCTCGTACATGTAGGTCAGCAATTTGCATTCTTCACCAAAATCTAACCGCTGCACCAGACGTATACCGACACCTTACGGAAACGCAATATGGCCTAGGCTATAACTGGCTTCACTTCAACATGTATTTCGGTACTTAGCCATGCAACAAGTCTGTCTGTCTGTCTATCAGTCTGGTCAGAACCAACGCAGAATGGAGTGCCAGCAGAACAGCCAACGCTTGCTTATCTTGCCCGAAAAAAAACTTCCTCCACCCAACATAAATTCCCAGCATGCACCTTTCAAGGAATTCTGTAGGCGTAGATTTTGGAGTTGGAAAATTCTAGTAGAGCTTGTCGTGGTGATTATCTTAGCGGCAATTTTTAGTAACTACTGAAATTATATTACATTCGCAATTATGTATTAGATAATGTGCAGCTAAATATATAATTTAATCTGTGAAGAATTCATAAAATTCGTAGACTTTTACTTCCAGATTTTTGTTGTGTAGAATTCCATGGCTCGCAGTACTTGGGCCAGTAACTTTAGAAGGGAAATTTTCCCATTCCAAACGTGAAAAATGGCCTAGCTAACTGTAGTGGTGGAGCTTCACACGCTGTTAGCGCTAATAAGCACCTGAATCCCTCAGGCACACCGAGTGAAGACCTGACAACCTTTCTTCTAGACTGCAAGCCAAGCTATTCTGACTGATCACTATTCCTGCCGGTTGCTTATGCGCTCTGGTCTCCTATTTACGATATTCAATAGTTGACTTACAAGAAGGCGAGCAGATGATCTTGACTGTCCGGGTAGAGCCTGTTATCTGTGAATGTCCTGCAAATTTGTGAAACGACCGAGCAGGAGGGTTAGCGTTATTTTTATGCTCTATGCAAATTAAGTTACTATTCGATGAGGATCGAGATAGCAGGCCAGCGGATTCGGATTATTTTGTTGCTATGGGGGATAGAGGGACCTCGCACTGTTGCGAATGCAAAAATAGCGGTTAAAGGCTATTTGGCGTTTTAGTTTTTCTTTATCGCCGAATAACCTGCGGTTAACGATTCTTGTCTGGGACCCGCGCTGTTCGCCACACGCGATGCAAATGTTGCCTGTTGGACCCGGCATTTGGCTGGTAAATTTATGGCATCCGTACTTAACTATATCTGCGGCGTTTTGGCCCTATCTGTTATAAAAACTGTGCACTTCTCTGAGAGTCAATAAATTGCTGAATGAAGATTAGGCTGCCGCTGCCCCACTCTATTACCAAGGAATGCGTTGGTTTAGTATTGATTTCTAGCATCCAACCATAATATCTACTGCATGAGATTTCTTCTCAGGGTAAAGACTTGCTTCCAAAGCGCTCTGATGTGAGCAACACCTAAAATGGGTGATTATTTGTCTACTTTTCTGCCCAGTATAATGGGAAAACTATCTATTCAACTATCTATGTATCTTTCTATCTTTCTATCTATCTATGTATATATCTATGTATCTATCTATGTATCTATCTATCTATCTAGGTATGTATGTATGTATCTATCTATGCATGTATGTATGTATTTATGTATGTATGTGTCGCAGTGGTTTTTCTCCTGTCTAATCTTACTGCTGGCTTCCCTATTCTATTTCACTAAATTTTCCTTCTGGTAGCGTCTATAGATACAGTGCCGAGCGGCAAGCACTGTTTCACCAGCCTGGGCGTACCGTGGATCAGAGGGTCACGGCCAGGATCTATCCTAGATTCCTAATCCCTAGGGCACTTAGCCTCAGCACTTAGCTGTATAGGGCACTTAGCCTCAGCACTTAGCTGTATAGGGCACTTAGCCTCAGCACTTAGCTGTATAGGGCACTTGGCCTCAGCACTTAGCTGTATAGGGCACTTAGCCTCAGCACTTAGCTGTATAGGGCACTTAGCCTCAGCACTTAGCTGTATAGGGCACTTGGCCTCAGCACTTAGCTGTATAGGGCACTTGGCCTCAGCACTTAGCTGTATAGGGCACTTAGCCTCAGCACTTAGCTGTATAGGGCACTTGGCCTCAGCACTTAGCTGTATAGGGCACTTGGCCTCAGCACTTAGCTGTATAGGGCACTTGGCCTCAGCACTTAGCTGTATAGGGCACTTGGCCTTCAGCACTTGGCTGAAATCTCTTTTCCTAGATAACTAACACAATTGAGCACTAGGCTTGTAATGGTTTAAGTACTGATATTATTCAGCAACTCCCAAGCGAGTTCTGTCTTTTTCACAGCAGAATCGGCTTATATTTATACTAAATTTTATTTTTGCTAAAATGCTATCATTTTTAGTATTTACAGTACTGACAGTATTCGCACTTACGATTCATACGGTATAACAAATTTTTATAGTTTTTACAGTACTGATAGTACTGAATATTAAAACAAAAATTTTACTGTATTCGAGTAGGGCCCTGCACATATGTATGTATGTATGTATGTATGTATGTATGTATGTATGTATGTATGTATGTATGTATGTATGTATGTATGTATGTATGTATGTATGTATGTATGTATGTATGTATGTATGTATGTATGTATGTATGTATGTATGTATGTATGTATGTTTGTATGTATGTATGTATGTATGTATGTATGTATGTATGTATGTATGTATCTATATATCTATCTATCTATCTATCTATCTATCTATCTATTTACATATGTATCTATCTATCTATGAATCTATGTGTCTATCTTTATATTTCTTTCAGAGCCTTTTTTTCAGAAAAATTGCTTAGAATATACATACTTTTAGAAGAAGAAGAAGCTTACCAGTGGATGTCAGATAATTTAATTAGCGTCTCAAAATGCAGATGAAATAAAAATCGCTTCTGTAAAACGTATTCGTGATCAGCATCGGATGTTCAAGACGTTTTAGCATTTTGCAACTCTTCTTTACAGAAATAAGACCTTTTATTTAGGCCGAGGTTACTGGCCCCCTCTCGGACTCTCTGCAAAGCGTCGGTCATTGGCTGCCGTAGGCACTGCATTGCTGCTGCTAGTGGGTGGAATTTCAAGGGTGCATTGCAATGCAATTGGTTCGGCAATTTCTGTACTATGTGTCCAATATTACTTACTGCATTTTTTGGGCATCAAGAGCCACTATGATTAGAAGTACTTGCATAGACAGCTGCTCAGTTCTGACGGGTTGGAGGGACCGCAACAACCTAATCTTTTCTAACTCATACTGATACTGGTACCCGATCTCAGCTAATTGGCTAAAAAAAATCCGGATTAAGTTGGGGCTCGAGTTTTAAGTTTGAGTTTAAGTTTATAAAAGTTAAGTTGGGGGGTAATTTTTATATCATTGAGGATGCTAATCTATTTTGCTAGTCTATTTTATATAGCTGTTAATATATCTTTTAGGAATTGAGATGAACTTTCATAATCACTGCTCGGTATTACATACTGAGACGAAGTGATTTCTGGATCAATACGAGCGTACATGCCTGTCCATATGCCAACTATTTGCTTCAAGTGATGCTCATCAGTACATGTACAACTGAACAAAAATTGCTGTGTCTGTAGCGTACATATTTTTTCGAAATTGAATGGCTTTGAAATAGTGATAGCCTTGAATCGTTTCTCAGTCTATCTGATACAGTATATTATTTAGAAAAATATTTGAAATTTGAGATTTTGCCTAATTTGGATGGTCTAGCGCAGCATGTGGATTTTCATTTCGATATTTTATTAGAAAATGGTTGCTTTGTATTTATACTAAATTGTATGGCCATGCACTTGGGCAAACTACAAAATACATGATTCCGTGTATTATCGATAATGCATTAGTCCTATAGTGCATCACGCTTTGTGCAAAGAAATTAAGGATTTAGCCTTAACTTATACGATTAATCGCAGTAAGTTGCTACCTAAACACTATTTATAGGGCTTATAGTAATAAAACAATTGTGTATTCAATAAAATGACGATAATACTCTGAAAAATATCTACCGAAAATTCACTAATTATTTAATGAGTTAACTTGTTTACAGTATTTTTTTCGATGTGATTAATTAAGAATCAGACTTAGGAAAAAAATTTAAAAAATTACAAGAAGCGTGGTTTATTTAATAATCTTCCCACAATTTGTTTGATCGATAAGAACAATTTAACTGACATTTTAAAACCTCAAAAACTGATGCAATTTATTTAAAGGACAATTATCAAACAGCATTGGATGGAATTAAGTGGATCTGACAACATTTTAACTGTACAGAAATTTCTGGACATAGAAAAAAATGAAACAAAGTTAAACCGTTTGGTTTATTTTGATCGTTGAACTTTTGTTTGAAGTAAGCGCGATGAAATAAGGTGTTTTAATCGTTGGAATTCGAATACAGGCATTTACTAACGACAGCTGTGTAATTAAAACAAGAACATCCATTGGGATAACTTTAACAAGTGCGTGAAATTAACATTCACCAACTTAAAAGAAAAATAAAAGAATACATACAATTAAAATAATACAATCAGAGCTAATGTTTTACGCAGCGCAGCAAAACTTTTTGGCGCCGAATATTTGTTATTATTTTAACAAAAACAATCGTGAAAATTAAGTACATTGAATGGAAATTTATTTTTTCAAGAAATACTTTGAAACAATTTAAAACAAATTCAGAAATTGGATTTATAGTAGAAGCTTATGAAGCAAAAGACAGCTAATGACAAATTCACAAAAATATTGATATAATTTACACAAGTCAACTCTTTTCAATGACGAAAACTTAAAAAAATATTTTCAGTGGCAAAAAACCCATTGATAAAAGCAGAAGTTTGCTTTGATTTGGGGAAAAATTACGTGCTTAAAAGTATTTTCAAATGTATTTTCTTTGCTTTATATAATAATAATAGAAAAGTAACAGCAAATGCGAAAAAAAATTTTCGCTTTCCCCTTTTGTGAAGTTAAGTTTTTTTTGCTTATAGTGTCGAGCAATAACTAGGCGGTAAAAATTGAAATTTTCATGATACCCAAACGACTTAGTTATTTTAATAAACTTTTTAGGGTTCAAGTCCTTCAGAGTTCCATAAGACTTCACCTAGCGTCGCACATATTTTAAATTTTCGTTTTTCTCTCCAAAGTTAAACTCTCAGATAAACAACAACCAGTAATCCTCTAGTTGTACTTTAATCTTCACCATCCTGCTACGTGACGCGGGTTTTGTCTTTTGTTTGCTCTATTTTATACAGAAAATACCTGTTTTATTACTTTTTTGCATCCTAGCATAATAATAAAAAGAAAAATTATTACATAGTGCTCAGAATTTTTAATAGACGTAAACCAGCCGCCGATAGGACAACAACAATCGATGATACAAATCCTTTTTTGTCGCCATGACAACCGTTTCCAACGTTTCCGGCCGCCGCCGAATACGCTGGCGATGGGGCGCCCAGCTGCCTCGGCATCGTGCCGTCGTCGTCGTCTTTGCCGAAGCCTCGCTGAGGCACTCGCTGATCGGCCATCAGATTTGGCAGCGGGTCGGGCAGCCGCGGCCTACACCAGTCCGGCATGAGCTGGCTGTAGTACTTCACCACCAGGAGTACAATAGGATTGGAGCAGCGAATCCGGTCGCGTAGCAGTTGACGTTCAACGCAGTTTAGAAACTGCTGTCGATCGCTGGGGAAGAGCAAAAAATTAAAGGGCTTAGGATGAAGGATCGAGACAGCAGTTGTTCTAGTGCAGCTTTACTGGATCTCCATGCTCCACTTGGAAAGAGATGCTTGAGGATCTTACGACGCACCTTTTGCGTCAGTTTTGGTGGATGCTCGATCATCTCAAGTAAAAGACACTCAAGGATGTCCTAATAGTTCAGTTAGAGACAGTGAAGGATGTCCTGATGGGGCTTAGTTTGAGACACTGAATGCTGCCTAATGGCCTAGTTAGAGACACTGAAGGATGTCCTGATTGCGCTCAGTTTGAGGCACGAAAGGATGTCCCAATGGCTCAGTTAGAGACACTGAAGGATGTCCTGATTGCGCTCAGTTTCAGACACTGAAGAATTTCCAGATTGCGCTCAGTTTGAGATACTGAAGGATGTCCTGATGGCTCAGTTTGAGATACTGAAGGATGTCCTGATGGCTCAGTTAGAGAACCTGAAGGATGTCCTTATGGCCCATTTAGAGACACTGAACGAAGAAGTCCCAGTTTCCACTTGAGAGACCTATTTACAAGCTCTAAGTTCACGGGTTTCCGACAGCATGATGGGAATGCTAATGTATATTTTTAATCCATCCATTGCATTTTCCTTTCTTGCTACTTGTTAGTAATAAATATGCTCATAAAACTGTAAAATTAGCTGACCACTCCGCTGAAGCTCAAAGTTGTCTCACCTGCACAGCTGCTCTTCAATTGTGCGTCGAATAAAGCCAAGAAAAGCGTCAATGTCTGTTCGAATGGTCTGCGTATTCTGCTTCGTATTGTTAATAGCCTGGCTGATTTTTTTGTTCGCTTTTTCAATTGTTGATGCTACGCTCTTGATGCGGCTGCAGTAGCGAGCGTCCTGCAGAAACTGCCAAAGGCAGTCGGCGTGTCTTTCGAATACTGAAAATATTTAACAGCAATAATGAGAACCTCAATAATTTGATCTTTTCGAATAGTGGTAAATTTGGTGGAATTTCAACTCACTGCCAATATTGTGCGGCTCGCAAATGTACTCAGCAGCCCTGGCGTACAAATCGTAGTTATAAATAGAGAGGATGATGATGTGCGTGAAGTCTCTCCGCTCGGTGCACTGCCTGCTGGCTTCGTCCTGGAGGCATTTCAGACTTTTCACGTGGGTTCGATTTCTGCGGAGCGGATTGATGATTGCAAATATGTGTTCGAAATGCTTTAAGGGGTTTAGTTTATCGATTGTCTTGTAGAATAAATTCTGATGTCGCTTAAATCCGAGCGTATGATTTAAATATCGACGAATTCATCTTTGACAATGTTAAAAGGCAAGGTAAAAAACAGCCATCCTTTTATCTTAAAAAAACAGGTGACACAGCGGTAGATCTAAGCTAAAAAGCAGGTGACACTCAACGGTATTTAAGCTTAAAAACAGGTGACACTCACCGGTAGATCTATGCTTAAAAACAAGTGACACTCAACGGTATTTAAGCTTAAAAACAGGTGACAATCACCGGTAGATTTAAGCTTAAAAACAGGTGACAATCATCGGTAGATTTAAGCTTAAAAACAGGTGACACTCGCCGGTAGATTTAAGCTTAAAAACAGGTGACAATCACCGGTAGATTTAAGCTTAAAAACAGGTGACACTCGCCGGTAGATTTAAGCTTAAAAACAGGTGACAATCACCAGTAGATTTAAGCTTAAAAACAGGTGACAATCACCGGTAGATTTAAGCTTAAAAACAGGTGACAATCACCGGTAGATTTAAGCTTAAAAACAGGTGACACTCGCCGGTAGATTTAAGCTTAAAAACAGGTGACAATCACCAGTAGATTTAAGCTTAAAAACAGGTGACAATCACCGGTAGATTTAAGCTTAAAAACAGGTGACAATCACCGGTAGATTTAAGCTTAAAAACAGGTGACAATCACCAGTAGATTTAAGCTTAAAAACAGGTGACAATCACCAGTAGATTTAAGCTTAAAAACAGGTGACAATCACCGGTAGATTTAAGCTTAAAAACAGGTGACAATCACCGGTAGATTTAAGCTTAAAAACAGGTGACAATCACCAGTAGATTTAAGCTTAAAAACAGGTGACAATCACCAGTAGATTTAAGCTTAAAAACAGGTGACAATCACCAGTAGATTTAAGCTTAAAAACAGGTGACAATCACCGGTAGATTTAAGCTTAAAAACAGGTGACAATCACCAGTAGATTTAAGCTTAAAAACAGGTGACAATCACCGGTAGATTTAAGCTTAAAAACAGGTGACAATCACCAGTAGATTTAAGCTTAAAAACAGGTGACAATCACCAGTAGATTTAAGCTTAAAAACAGGTGACAATCACCAGTAGATTTAAGCTTAAAAACAGGTGACAATCACCAGTAGATTTAAGCTTAAAAACAGGTGACAATCACCGGTAGATTTAAGCTTAAAAACAGGTGACAATCACCGGTAGATTTAAGCTTAAAAACAGGTGACAATCACCGGTAGATTTAAGCTTAAAAACAGGTGACAATCACCAGTAGATTTAAGCTTAAAAACAGGTGACAATCACCAGTAGATTTAAGCTTAAAAACAGGTGACAATCACCGGTAGATCTAAGCTTAAAAACAGGTGACACTCACCGGTAGATCTATGCTTAAAAACAGGTGACACTCAGCGGTAGATTTAAGCTTAAAAACATATGGCATTCACTAATCAAGGCTCTAGCGTGGGGATCAAGCACTCACCGGCACATCTCCCTCAGCATGTTGAACGGTTGCCAACCAAAATTGTAGCCGCTGTCAAACAGATCCTTCGCCCCGTAGCCGTCTTTGCAGGCGCGCCACAGGGGGCTCATATTGCACCGCTGGGCGGCCACCACCGCGTCAGCTGGCAACGGCAGCAGGATCGTGATTGTCGACAACAGCGTTAGCGCGGGCAGGAGCGGCATCAGCATTGTGACTGATCCTGAATTTCAATTTTTTGGCGGCAAATTTTTAGAAATGGTAAGCTACTATCACATAATCAGAAACTTATTTCACATGATAGGAGTTCCATAAACTGGTTGTTAAGGCTGATGTGATAAGCGTGATAATCACGTGATAATCACTATCATATCATGGGGTCACGTGATAGCTAAGTGTTATTTGTGGGTCACGTGGTAGCCAAGTGGTATGTTTGGGTCACGTGATAGCCAAGTTGTATGATTGGGTTACGTGATAGCCAAGTGGCATGATTTGGTCACTTGATAGCCAAGTGGTATGTTTGGGTCACGTGATAGCCAATTTGTATGATTGGGTCACGTGATAACCAAGTGGCATGATTTGGTCACTTGATAGCCAAGTGGTATGATTGGGTCACGTGATAACCAAGTGGTATGATTGGGTCACGTGATAGCCAAGTGGCATGATTGGGTCACGTGATAGACAAGTGGTATAATAGGGTCACGTGATTAGTGGTCTAAAAGAGAAACTTTTGACTATTATTTGAAATATTTTAAACCAGTTTATCAAATCGTCTCTCAATCTTGAAATCAAATCCAGCCAGCAAAATCAAAACAATTGAAAGACAATTTTACTGATACCCTTTGCTGCTTCCCAGCCACGAAACTGCCAATAGGACAAAAATTCTAAAAAGGAAGTTTGCGTTCAAAGGAAAAGACAAATGATGAAGTGTGTTGTCTTGTCAGGGTAAGATCATATTTCAGAGCCGCTTCTTCTGGGGGCGGACGGTCTGAGGAAAAGAAAACCTCATCAAATATTGCTGCTCATCCGGCGGCAAGCTGCATCCCATAGCTAAGCCATGGCAACTCGATGAGGATGTAACTGTCAAAATTTGTCCAGCCAGTCTGTCCAGTCAATCAATAAATTCTGTTCAAAAAACATAGAAATTTAAACTATCCATGCAGCCCCCCCCCCTTGTATCAGTTCTGTGTTTGACATCCTTGATCTAACAGGCAAAAAAAGTCTAAGTCAATCAATGATCCTGGACTTGGTCAATGATGGAATTTCAATATTTCAATTCGATTCCAACCGTTCCCACTAAACTGTGCTATATATAATGTCGATCTTAAGCCAAAGTTCACTTGGTACCAAAAAGAAGTGCACCATGGTGGGTGAGTCTAAAAGTTCATTTGAGAACAGTGCAGAACTATTAAAAATAATTACAGCAATTTATGTTTTTATTTTATAACTAAATTTTATAACACCTGGCGTTTCAAACAGCCCACGGGTCTGGCTGGAGGCACCGCAACTAGATTTTCCCAACTCAAACTGGTACCCGATCTCAGCTGAATGGACTGAAGGTATACGAGCGTATTTCTACGAGCCATCACACCAATCACAATGGCGTAAAAAGTATTAAAAAAATAAGATTAAAAAATTGCATTCGGAGAAGATGTTCTGATTCACGCCAGAATCAAAGAAATAATGATTGATTGCACTTGTGTCACGTGCTTAGCAACTATAGCTAACTCATCAGCCCTAGCTTCGATGAATTTTGATTTTCTTTAATTTATAATCCAGTTCAATTGTACTTTATTGAATAATTATTTTTTTCGACGAAAACTAAAACCTAGACGAAAACAACAACCAAAAAAATTAGAGTCTGCGCACGAATCGTCTTCTTTGTTCCTGGCCGAAAAGTAAAAAGGGATTTCATTTGCAGAGGATTAGATAAAGCGGAAAAATTGAGGACTTCTTGATCCCCAAAGCACTGCAGCTGGGGCGGTTGTTTCTCTTGGGAAGTGGGATTGGCAGTCACGAATTAAGCTCTTGAGGCACGCGTTGGATTATGATTTTATTTTAAAGAGCATTTGGTGGCGGCAAAGCAACTGCGCTCATTTATTGCTGTCTCTGAGTTGCTACCCTATTTCTTCTGTGTGTTCTTTCTAAGCATATAAACTTTTCATACAAATACAGCGACCGATAAGGAATGTAAAAGTTGGTTTTAATAGAAGAGTGCAACAAATTTGAAATTTATTAGAGATTTGATTATCGATAAAAATATCGAATATTCGAATAAAATATATTATTGAGGAAGTTGTTGAAACTTCTGGGATAATTCAATCAAAGGTTTGAGAGACAATGGAGGTGGAAGGATTGACAGATATTATGGAGGAAGTGCTATGAGATGAGGTGATACGAGTACGGAGTTAGGGAGTGCCACGTTTGTCATACTCTATAGTACACACTTGTGCCGTATAATAATAATAACCCTCACAGGAGGGCAGCAGGCACCCTGCTAAGCGTCATTGCCCCGCAACCAGCGAGGAGGCATTGCTGCCCATTTCGCTGACTCCTGAAGCGCGTGCAGGCACTAAATACGGTACGCAGGCATAGACACACACACACGTTGCGCAACGGTAAATAAAGTGCAGAGACTGTCCAGTATTGCACCCAATCACGCACTCACACAGGGTGTACAAGCGGCATTTCCAGGAATGTACACACTCTGTGCCCTTATGGGGGGGTCGCCCGTTATGGCCGTAAACTGCACGACTGACCCAGAGTCAATCAACCTACTCCGTGCGCAAGGCCCCAAATTAATGTGGCTATGTACACAAAAACACGCGCTATTTAGAAAAATAACTCCATACAACGCGGGGTCGAACCTGGACCAGTAGCAACACAAGGCAGACGCGCTAGAGCGCCGAGCTACTCTCCCCCTCATCATGGTGTAACTCGACGCAGAGCGTTATTTTTTACAGTCTCAAGAAGTAGCTAGTCATAGAACGGTATTTTTTTCGCTTGTCAGAATGATTAATGGTCAACAGTGTAAAAAATCTCCAATAGCCACTTCTATTACGGTATAGATTAAAAAGGATTTTAAAGGATTAGTCAGTAGACCAGCCAGTCAGACTTGAAACCGTATTGTTTACTCCGCTTATCTATGTTCCCTTGTCTCAGAACTCAAAATATTCCGCTCCAAGGGGTGTGAAGTGACCTCCTAGGAAAGAAGCATTTTGTCGTATAATTAAAGTCTCAGGTTTAGTAGGAATATATCAATAGTTTAGTTTACGTCAACGACATATGCAAAATAGTATATTGTGAGATGAGCCATGCCGAAATGTTTTCAGCTTTGTTCAAAATTACGAAAACTGTCATTTGCATGCCCTGCCAATCCAATGCCCTCACCAGTATTACATTGGGACGGAATAAATTCTAGAGTTAATATTTCTTGTAAACTGGATGATGTGGACGCGTTCCCTTCAGCCCATATACGAGCAAGAGGAACCTAGGGGGCAGTTAACCTAACCCTGTCAGTTGCAGGCCCCGAGGGTTGTGTTTGCATAACAATTTTCTTGCTTGAGAGTCGGGTGTGATGGGTATTAGGAGAAGGATGGGATCAGAGTGGTTAAGTGGGTGCGAGCAGGGAGAAAAATTGGTGGCTCTTTTGGTAAGATGTTTAAAATCGACTTGGTAAACTTGGACAGAATGCTCGAAACAATTGTCTCTACTTGAATCAAACCGCTCTAGAAGACACTATTAACACAAAATATACCCGCGATAACAGGCAGAGTTTATGCTTGCGTGTTATCCTTTAGAAGTAGCAAAATGCTTTGAGATCAGCCTGTCTTTCTTGTGTGTTTTTCAGAAAGCGGAACGAAAACTTTAATTCAAGTGTGATACGCTTAGTTTTCATAATAAATTTTGCTGGATTTTTCTCTTTCGGATCTGCTTTTTTTGTTACTTTTATTGAATTTTAATAGGATTTAGTCGAATATTTAATTTTACGTGTAGGAGGAGGAAAAAGGTTCCTCGAAGTCACGACTTTAGCCTTTCGTTCTTTGTCTTTCTGCAACCATCCAAAACCTATTGAGTCCCTTATTTCTTTTTCAAAATTCTCCAATCAGAGTCGAAGCATCTGCCAGTCTAAATAGTTTTACTACTCCTTTCGAAGATAAATAGCTAATTAGATATTTTATAAACCCAAGCAAGAGAACAAATGAGGGCGGAATTTGTTATGATGACGATGATGTGTGTGTGTGTGTGTGTCCGCGTCTCCTCATCTCGATAACAGTCTCCCTAATTTTCTTGGAGTCTTTCTTTTATCTCTTAAACCCCTAACTGGTTCCGCAATGTGGGAGTGTGCCCTGATACCCTAAACAGCCAGTGGGCATCTGGCCATATAAAAAGTTGAAGACTCCCCATAGGGATTTTGATCCGCTTTAATCGACACTCAAAGCCACCAACAGCAGCAGCCGATGAGGGTTCTATGTAGAGCTTAGATGGACTTGATTGGTGCTTTTATAATTGGTTAGGGATTTCTCCAAGCGGCCCTCCGATCCCTCTTCAATAGTTAGATATCGGATGGAATACAAATTTCTTTCCTCTGCACGTCCTTCTATCTGCCGCCCCACTTTCGCTCTCTAAAATAATAATCCAACGGTTAGGGACTTTCCTTGTGCAAATTCAATTTAGTTTCTTGCATTCTATTAAAAAATTACTTCAAAAGTGCAACATTTACAGATAAGTGCAGATGTTTGACAAGGGAGAAAGGGTAAATTAAATGAATTTCTATGCTACGATTTTTACCGTAAATCCTGAACTGAATATTTCCTGGACAAAAATTTAATACAAAACGAGCTAGCTACCTTTACAAAAAAATAATCTGTGGTTTGAGTCGTCATTAGAGAATCAGAGATCAGACAAGAGAAGTGAAGAGTCGTTCGAGAAGCTGCTCAGAACAGTTCAGTGGTTAACTCTGTCTTCTCTTCTCTATTATCTATTCTCCATACCATTCTAAATGAGGAATGTAACGTGCCAAGTGACTTCCAAAGCTAATTTCACGGCTTGCTGTGTTACATCTATGTCTACCTTGGGTCCCTTACTCTTACATGCCTCTTAATCTTTAACCGGATTGCGTGCCCTCGACTTGGGTCGTCCCACTTCTTTCCAAAGTCAGAAGAGACCCAACCCCTAGCGCACGCGTGTGATGGTCAGCTGGACTCTATAGTCAGCAGAAGTTGTAGCTTTCAAAATTGCGTTATATACAGGTTTAGCAGACATTCAAGATTCTCTTTTTTTAATGAGACAGCAGACAGAGAGACAGACAGAGAGACACAGACGACTTTGCCTCCCGCTGCGTGGCCTGCTAATGAGGCAACGGGCATCGAGTGGCTGCAGATTTCGGACAGTGCCTGGAGTTTGTTGGGTTTAGTCCCAGGATAAGTAGTTAAACGATTTTGCCGAATTCTAACGTTATTTTAATTTAAAAACATTTTTCTTGACTTGCTGGGGCTCAAACCAAGGAGCTTTCTGGACGACAGTCCAAAGTCCAAAATAAATAAGTATTTGCAAGAATTAAAGTATTATCATAATGTATTGTTATTATATTTATTAGAACCGGAAGATTAATCTCCCTATACTACGGTTATAAAATTTTTTTATTTGAATTCTTTAGGATCGCATTCCAATGAGCATTGAGAAGATTATAATAAAATTACGAAAATTTCATTTTTCATGAAAATAAAGCAGCAAATTACATTTTTTACCACATGGGATCGCATATATATATAATGATGATTTTTACTTATTACGTTTTTTTTGTTTTATCGATACGTCAAAACGGCGATCGCGCTGACGGTGACAGTCAGGGCCGCTGACGACTTCAAACTATGGGCGTCGGTGCTCTCCTCCTCTGTCACCTCAATGGGAACCTTCTCCACGCCCCACTTGTTGTAGCAATTGTGACCGAAACAGCACGTCCACTCAGGACTGTTGCACTCCTCCTCCTTGGCGCACCGGGTCTCCTTCGTATTGACGTTGATACCGCATCGGTAGCGTCTGCCGCAAATTTCAATTCGATCGTTAACCTCGGAGCCTTCGCCTTTTGACACGTAGCATTTGGCATACTTTCTCAGCTCCTCGCCTGTGTTGCACATGTCACCGTTGCAGCACTCAACTTCGTTCCAGTGCCAGTCCTCCTTTCTGGCAGCGCACTCTACGGCACAGTCGAACACAAAACGGCCCAGATTTTGGCTGTCAGTGCAGTCTGTCACTGCGCTATTGTTTTGCACTTTGTAAGGCTTCACAATCACTCGACAAGCTCTGGCCAGTGGGCCGCATTCAACCACGTGTGGTGTTGAGCCTACAGCAGTCTTGAAGCATTTAATAGCCAAGGCTGTGTTGCATGATTGTAGAATAATCAGGGCTGCTAACACTGCCGACAATCGGGTGCTGCGTTTGCGACTCATTTTCGACTGAAGATTATTGCCGGAACCCTATAGTATAGCTATGGATTGTTTTTAATTTAGCCACTACTATGCATCCATGCATCATCTATATCATGAGCAAGAGTACCATAGACTATTATAATACAAGCTTTATGATAATTGGCTGGAGACACAATGGGAGATTATGCATACGGTACTAGAGGCTAAGCCATTCGTGATTTTGCTTATTGTTTAACGATAGTATTGCTTTTGTCAGCCTAACTGAGAATAAAGCCATCCAAAGTGAGAATCCTGCCTACGCTGACTGCGAAGGGCCTGGCTGCGTCTAGCCTTAGTCTATGGGCCATAGACTATAAAGGACAAGCAAAGTGATAAAAAGCCATCCAATGTGAGAATCGATCGCTTTTTCTCTTTCCCCCAGCTCTCTCCACTCCTCCAAGCGCAACTCCTCCTCCACTACCGCTTCTCCAACACCCACAGTCTCGTTGCTTTCTTGCCTATTTATCCAACACTTAAAATTAACAGAGTTCAGTCTTCACCACTGCAATAAAAATGCCCGCCTCATCTGTGGACCACCAGCGACTCTTTTAACTCTTTACTTTACTGTACTGTATCATCCAGTGTGTTCCTGTTTCCGTTATTCCGTTCAAGCTATTGGCTAATCATATGGCTCAGAAGGCATAAAAATAAAAGAATACGACGCATAGACCAATCAATTCTCACATTGGATGGCTTTTTATCACTTTGCTTGTCCTTTATACAAGCCCATAGACTAAGGCTGGACGCAGCCAGGCCCTTCGCAGTCAGCGTAGGCAGGATTCTCACTTTGGATGGCTTTATTCTCAGTTAGGCTGACAAAAGCAATATTATACTGCCTGCATAGATTTATTGTCACTATCGTTTAGCATACTCGACTAGAACGTTTCTGATTCGCTGAGACATCGTTAACACAATCGGCGTTAAACAATCAATCTTTGACTAAAGCGTTGTTAGTATGGTATACCATAGTAACAATAGGCTAAGTTGTGTTGTGACAATGCTGCCCAATTTTAGGGCCTTGGAACTATTACTTTTGTATATTTTTTCGCCTAATTAATAAAGAGTTGAATCAGTTCAAATCAGGTCTCTTTATAGAGCTATATAGTGCCATGCGGTATACCTGCATACTGCAAGAAACGATAATTTCACAATCTTAATCAACAATCTGCTATATATAATCAAGGATATCAATTTTCAAGGCAAAATTATTTATTGTAAGCCATACTAGTACGCCATTCGATTGCTAGCTCGCACTGATTCCGGTCACGATAGAGGAGACCGAAGACAGATCCGGGGTTGCATGCCATTGGATTTTAGTATTTCGATTCCCGCCACCTATACAGACTAACAGAGTGACGCGAAATGGGCACAGAAATCAAAAGAGCCGCCCAGCCCCCTCTGCCTCATCCGCATTCACTGCGACCAGTCCTTTTTTCAATACACTTACAGTTTAGCCTCTGCTCCAAACCCGGTCTCCACTGCCCTCCGGTGGTTCGAAAGTAATGAAATTTGCCAAATTGGAAGATTCTTCCCCAACGGTCCCTCTGTCTCGGGGTCTCTTGTCAGTTTTAGAGCGAGAGAGAGGCCAGGAGAGAGACACAGTTGTGTGTCCGTTTGTGTTTCAGTGACGCTGGGAGTGACGGACGGACAAACGAGACAGGACTTGGACGGATGAGAGGTTAGCAACATCAAAAAAAGTATTGGCAAGTGCTTTGACGCGGCGCAATTTTAGAGGGGGGATGGTGTTGTGGTTGGCTAAGGGGCTAATGATGTTCTCCTGCAGTTTATCAAATTTAGCGGCTTTATTAGGTACTTTTTCGGGTTTCCGCCGTCAAAGTCAAGACGGATGTCAGGCGGAAATCAATAAATAACTCGGGGGTTGAGTTGGGCAATTCTAGAAAATTCTCTCTCGTCTCTAATCATTAATGAGAAATTTGAAGTTTATTTGCCCTATAAATAGATTCATTGCAGTGAGGGATCTTGGACAACGTAGCCATGGGATTAGACCAGTGAATTGCTCGCAAACCACCAAGGATAAATAGATTCATTGCAGTGAGGGATCTTGGACAACGTAGCCATGGGATTAGACCAGTGAATTGCTCGCAAACCACCAAGGATAAATAGATTCATTGCAGTGAGGGATCTTGGACAACGTAGCCATGGGATTAGACCAGTGAATTGCTCGCAAACCACCAAGGATAAATAGATTCATTGCAGTGAGGGATCTTGGACAACGTAGCCATGGGATTAGACCAGTGAATTGCTCGCAAACCACCAAGGATAAATAGATTCATTGCAGTGAGGGATCTTGGACAACGTAGCCATGGGATTAGACCAGTGAATTGCTCGCAAACCACCAAGGATAAATAGATTCATTGCAGTGAGGGATCTTGGACAACGTAGCCATGGGATTAGACCAGTGAATTGCTCGCAAACCACCAAGGATAAATAGATTCATTGCAGTGAGGGATCTTGGACAACGTAGCCATGGGATTAGACCAGTGAATTGCTCGCAAACCACCAAGGATAAATAGATTCATTGCAGTGAGGGATCTTGGACAACGTAGCCATGGGATTAGACCAGTGAATTGCTCGCAAACCACCAAGGATAAATAGATTCATTGCAGTGAGGGATCTTGGACAACGTAGCCATGGGATTAGACCAGTGAATTGCTCGCAAACCACCAAGGATAAATAGATTCATTGCAGTGAGGGATCTTGGACAACGTAGCCATGGGATTAGACCAGTGAATTGCTCGCAAACCACCAAGGATAAATAGATTCATTGCAGTGAGGGATCTTGGACAACGTAGCCATGGGATTAGACCAGTGAATTGCTCGCAAACCACCAAGGATAAATAGATTCATTGCAGTGAGGGATCTTGGACAACGTAGCCATGGGATTAGACCAGTGAATTGCTCGCAAACCACCAAGGTCTTAAGTTTGATTCTTGAGCCCCTAGACAACAAAAATGGATAAAATTTACGAGTAAAAAATTACTCTGGGCATCAAAATTTATGCTGAAAACCTAAGCATTGCTAAGGTAGCACTTTACCTACCAAACTGACAAATACGAGATGCTTTCGTCAGCTGTTAATAATGACAGCTGACAAATTGCGAACACAAGTTCTCCTAAAGCACCAAGTGGCCACAAAAGCGAATTTGTTGTTCCATTTTTGAAACCAACCGTTTTTTACCGCGGGTATGCTATAAGTGTTACCAAGGCACTGTGGGCCTAGCACAAATTTTTACTCCTTGTATCTAACTGAACTCTTAACTGCCTTTATCTATCTATCTATCTATCTATCTATCTATCTATCTATCTATCTATCTATCTATCTATCTATCTATCTATCTATCTATCTATCTATCTATCTATCTATCTATCTATCTATCTATCTATCTATCTATCTATCTATCTATCTATCTATCTATCTATCTATCTATCTATCTATCTATCTATCTATCTATCTATCTATCTATCTATCTATCTATCTATCTATCTATCTATCTATCTATCTATCTATCTATCTATCTATCTATCTATCTATCTATCTATCTATCTATCTATCTATCTATCTATCTATCTATCTATCTATCTATCTATCTATCTATCTATCTATCTATCTATCTATCTATCTATCTATCTATCTATCTATCTATCTATCTATCTATCTATCTATCTATCTATCTATCTATCTATCTATCTATCTATCTATCTATCTATCTATCTATCTATCTATCTATCTATCTATCTATCTATCTATCTATCTATCTATCTATCTATCTATCTATCTATCTATCTATCTATCTATCTATCTATCTATCTATCTATCTATCTATCTATCTATCTATCTATCTATCTATCTATCTATCTATCTATCTATCTATCTATCTATCTATCTATCTATCTATCTATCTATCTATCTATCTATCTATCTATCTATCTATCTATCTATCTATCTATCTATCTATCTATCTATCTATCTATCTATCTATCTATCTATCTATCTATCTATCTATCTATCTATCTATCTATCTATCTATCTATCTATCTATCTATCTATCTATCTATCTATCTATCTATCTATCTATCTATCTATCTATCTATCTATCTATCTATCTATCTATCTATCTATCTATCTATCTATCTATCTATCTATCTATCTATCTATCTATCTATCTATCTATCTATCTATCTATCTATCTATCTATCTATCTATCTATCTATCTATCTATCTATCTATCTATCTATCTATCTATCTATCTATCTATCTATCTATCTATCTATCTATCTATCTATCTATCTATCTATCTATCTATCTATCTATCTATCTATCTATCTATCTATCTATCTATCTATCTATCTATCTATCTATCTATCTATCTATCTATCTATCTATCTATCTATCTATCTATCTATCTATCTATCTATCTATCTATCTATCTATCTATCTATCTATCTATCTATCTATCTATCTATCTATCTATCTATCTATCTATCTATCTATCTATCTATCTATCTATCTATCTATCTATCTATCTATCTATCTATCTATCTATCTATCTATCTATCTATCTATCTATCTATCTATCTATCTATCTATCTATCTATCTATCTATCTATCTATCTATCTATCTATCTATCTATCTATCTATCTATCTATCTATCTATCTATCTATCTATCTATCTATCTATCTATCTATCTATCTATCTATCTATCTATCTATCTATCTATCTATCTATCTATCTATCTATCTATCTATCTATCTATCTATCTATCTATCTATCTATCTATCTATCTATCTATCTATCTATCTATCTATCTATCTATCTATCTATCTATCTATCTATCTATCTATCTATCTATCTATCTATCTATCTATCTATCTATCTATCTATCTATCTATCTATCTATCTATCTATCTATCTATCTATCTATCTATCTATCTATCTATCTATCTATCTATCTATCTATCTATCTATCTATCTATCTATCTATCTATCTATCTATCTATCTATCTATCTATCTATCTATCTATCTATCTATCTATCTATCTATCTATCTATCTATCTATCTATCTATCTATCTATCTATCTATCTATCTATCTATCTATCTATCTATCTATCTATCTATCTATCTATCTATCTATCTATCTATCTATCTATCTATCTATCTATCTATCTATCTATCTATCTATCTATCTATCTATCTATCTATCTATCTATCTATCTATCTATCTATCTATCTATCTATCTATCTATCTATCTATCTATCTATCTATCTATCTATCTATCTATCTATCTATCTATCTATCTATCTATCTATCTATCTATCTATCTATCTATCTATCTATCTATCTATCTATCTATCTATCTATCTATCTATCTATCTATCTATCTATCTATCTATCTATCTATCTATCTATCTATCTATCTATCTATCTATCTATCTATCTATCTATCTATCTATCTATCTATCTATCTATCTATCTATCTATCTATCTATCTATCTATCTATCTATCTATCTATCTATCTATCTATCTATCTATCTATCTATCTATCTATCTATCTATCTATCTATCTATCTATCTATCTATCTATCTATCTATCTATCTATCTATCTATCTATCTATCTATCTATCTATCTATCTATCTATCTATCTATCTATCTATCTATCTATCTATCTATCTATCTATCTATCTATCTATCTATCTATCTATCTATCTATCTATCTATCTATCTATCTATCTATCTATCTATCTATCTATCTATCTATCTATCTATCTATCTATCTATCTATCTATCTATCTATCTATCTATCTATCTATCTATCTATCTATCTATCTATCTATCTATCTATCTATCTATCTATCTATCTATCTATCTATCTATCTATCTATCTATCTATCTATCTATCTATCTATCTATCTATCTATCTATCTATCTATCTATCTATCTATCTATCTATCTATCTATCTATCTATCTATCTATCTATCTATCTATCTATCTATCTATCTATCTATCTATCTATCTATCTATCTATCTATCTATCTATCTATCTATCTATCTATCTATCTATCTATCTATCTATCTATCTATCTATCTATCTATCTATCTATCTATCTATCTATCTATCTATCTATCTATCTATCTATCTATCTATCTATCTATCTATCTATCTATCTATCTATCTATCTATCTATCTATCTATCTATCTATCTATCTATCTATCTATCTATCTATCTATCTATCTATCTATCTATCTATCTATCTATCTATCTATCTATCTATCTATCTATCTATCTATCTATCTATCTATCTATCTATCTATCTATCTATCTATCTATCTATCTATCTATCTATCTATCTATCTATCTATCTATCTATCTATCTATCTATCTATCTATCTATCTATCTATCTATCTATCTATCTATCTATCTATCTATCTATCTATCTATCTATCTATCTATCTATCTATCTATCTATCTATCTATCTATCTATCTATCTATCTATCTATCTATCTATCTATCTATCTATCTATCTATCTATCTATCTATCTATCTATCTATCTATCTATCTATCTATCTATCTATCTATCTATCTATCTATCTATCTATCTATCTATCTATCTATCTATCTATCTATCTATCTATCTATCTATCTATCTATCTATCTATCTATCTATCTATCTATCTATCTATCTATCTATCTATCTATCTATCTATCTATCTATCTATCTATCTATCTATCTATCTATCTATCTATCTATCTATCTATCTATCTATCTATCTATCTATCTATCTATCTATCTATCTATCTATCTATCTATCTATCTATCTATCTATCTATCTATCTATCTATCTATCTATCTATCTATCTATCTATCTATCTATCTATCTATCTATCTATCTATCTATCTATCTATCTATCTATCTATCTATCTATCTATCTATCTATCTATCTATCTATCTATCTATCTATCTATCTATCTATCTATCTATCTATCTATCTATCTATCTATCTATCTATCTATCTATCTATCTATCTATCTATCTATCTATCTATCTATCTATCTATCTATCTATCTATCTATCTATCTATCTATCTATCTATCTATCTATCTATCTATCTATCTATCTATCTATCTATCTATCTATCTATCTATCTATCTATCTATCTATCTATCTATCTATCTATCTATCTATCTATCTATCTATCTATCTATCTATCTATCTATCTATCTATCTATCTATCTATCTATCTATCTATCTATCTATCTATCTATCTATCTATCTATCTATCTATCTATCTATCTATCTATCTATCTATCTATCTATCTATCTATCCATCGATCTAATCTTACTTTTTGGCTGTAAACCACAAGCCTAAGGTTTTTGTGAGACTGAATCTACAGCTGCGAGCTCCTTCCTAGTTGCAGAAAGGCAAGGTGCCAAGGAATTGAGTGCCTCTGCTACCAATAATTAATTATTACTGTTCAGGCGAGAAACTGCAGCAAAGCCTGCAATAATATTTCTCCTCTCATCCGGGACGTGGGCCGCTCTAATAATAATTATTATTCCCCCCTGTCGGCCATTCGGCAGGTTGTTGCTATGCAATTCCAAACGTGGAACTCGACTCTGCTCCACCTCCCCACCCCCACACCCCCCGGCTATGGGAATATGTGGCCCCCCTGCAGAGAAGCCAAGGCGGGTTTAAGGGATTTCATAGTACTATAGCTACTACTCGTAGACTTGTACTGCTTGGGAAGACAAATCACATGGATTGGTGTATTTGATCTCAAGAAGCCAAACACTAAGTAAAGATTTACGAGTTACCATTTTCTTGCTCTCTTTTGATGGTGTCTCCATACCGAGTTTTAAGAGCCATAAACAATAGATTAAATGCTTAAAAAAGTCAGTTTTATCAACGCAAAGCTGCTGAAAACTCACATTCATCCGTTTTTTATAGCTAATATTAAAAAGCAACACACAGGTGAGTCACTCTTGTCTAGCTAGAAATTGTTGTTTTTCTTATCGCATCGGAATAAATTCCTACGAAATTAAAAATCTATGCAGCAATGGAATCTGCCAGGGCTGATAGGGCTTAATTATTGGATCTAAGATATTGCTGTTCGTTTGCTGAATGCTGGGAGCCAGATCGCAAAGTAGGATGGCTGGATGGACCTACATGTGTACGGAATTTCTAACTTCTTACCAATATCCGGGTAGCCTTTTAACCCAAACAATGTCTATTTTGGCTGACCTTTAACCCGCGCCTTCTGATTTGTATCTCAGAAAGATTCTCTGGCTATCTCTCATACTGTTACACTACACAGTGTGTGACTGGGCAAAGATCTATAGATTAAAAAAACTTTCATTACTGGGCAGTAATGAACAAAGCTAGGAAAAGTGGGACTTCTGGGAAGTTAGTGACAGGAAATATACACATTGGATCATAGCATGCACATTAGATCAAAGCGTACACATTAGATCATAGCATACATCTTAGATCATAGCATACATATTAGATCATAGCATACTCATTAGATCATAGCAGACACATTAGATCATAGCATACACATTAGATCATAGAATACACATTGGATTATAGCATGCACATTAGATCATAGCATACACATTAGATCATAGCATACAAATTAGATCATAGCATACACATTAGATCATAGCATACACATTAGATCATAGCATACACATTAGATCATAGCATACACATTAGATCATAGCATACACATTAGATCATAGAATACACACTAGATCATAGCATTCACATTGGATCATAGCATACACATTAGATCATAGCATACACATTAGATCATTGCATACACATTAGATCATAGCATACACATTAGATCATAGCATACACATTAGATCATAGCATACACATTAGATCATAGAATACACATTAGATCATAGCATACACATTAGAGCATAGCATACACATTAGATCATAGCATACACATTAGATCATAGAATACACACTAGATCATAGCATTCACATTGGATCATAGCATACACATTAGATCATAGCATACACATTAGATCATTGCATACACATTAGATCATAGCATACACATTAGATCATAGCATACACATTAGATCATAGCATTCACATTAGATCATAGAATACACACTAGATCATAGCATTCACATTGGATCATAGCATACACATTAGATCATAGCATACACATTAGATCATAGCATACACATTAGAGCATAGCATACACATTAGATCATACAATACACACTAGATCATAGCATTCACATTGGATCATAGCATACACATTAGATCATAGCATACACATTTGATCATAGCATACACATTAGATCATAGCATACACATTAGATCATAGCATACACATTAGATCATAGCATACACATTAGATCATTGCATACACATTAGATCATAGCATACACATTAGATCATAGCATACACATTAGATCATAGCATTCACATTAGATCATAGAATACACACTAGATCATAGCATTCACATTGGATCATAGCATACACATTAGATCATAGCATACACATTAGATCATTGCATACACATTAGATCATAGCATTCACATTTGATCATAGCATACACACTAGATCATAGCATTCACATTGGATCATAGCATACACATTAGATCATAGCATACACATTAAATCATTGCATACACATTAGATCATAGCATACACATTAGATCATAGCATACACATTAGATCATAGCATTCACATTAGATCATAGAATACACACTAGATCATAGCATTCACATTAGATCATAGCATACACATTTGATCATAGCATTCACATTAGATCATAGAATACACACTAGATCATAGCATTCACATTAGATCATAGCATACACATTAGATCATAGCATACACATTAGATCATAGCATACACATTTGATCATTGCATACACATTAGATCATAGCATACACATTAGATCATAGCATACACATTAGATCATAGCATACACATTAGATCATAGCATACACATTAGATCATAGCATACACATTTGATCATAGCATACACATTAGATCATAGCATACACATTAGATCATAGCATACACATTAGATCATAGCATACACATTTGATCATAGCATACACATTTGATCATAGCATACACATTAGATCATAGCATACACATTAGATCATAGCATACACATTTGATCATAGCATACACATTTGATCATAGCATACACATTAGATCATAGCATACACATTAGATCATAGCATACACATTAGATCATAGCATACACATTAGATCATAGCATACACATTAGATCATAGCATTCACATTGGATCATAGAATGCACATTAGATCATAGCATACACATTAGATCATAGCATACACATTAGAGCATAGCATACACATTAGATCATAGCATACACATTAGATCATAGCATACACATTTGATCATAGCATACACATTTGATCATAGCATACACATTAGATCATAGCATACACATTAGATCATAGCATACACATTAGATCATAGCATACACATTGGATCATAGCATACACATTAGATCATAGCATACACATTAGATCATAGCATACACATTAGATCATAGCATACACATCAAAATAATCTTTTCACGTCGCGTAGGGCTCTAATAACTGAATTAGTAAGCAACTCCTACTATCCTACTAAACTGCTTTTTATCGTATTAAAAAATGAAAAGCGACGCCCCACACACACACAAGCAGGCGAGCGCAGACATCACAAATTTGCATTCTTTTTTTATTGCGCCGAATCTAACCGCATAGTTTGGTTGGTTTACCCAACCCTAATACTAGAAACCGTTTTGCACTTTGTGTTTCTTTGCTGGAAGCCAGCACACTACACTGCCTGGCATCTAAGGGATGCGGTCGCAAGAGGCGCTGCGACTATAAGGGTTGGTGGGGGAGGTCAGCTTAGCCGCAGAATATTTTTTTATGATCTCCACCTCGTTTTGCCTTTTCTTTTATCCTCTTATCCAGCTTGTCTTATTTAGTAGGTTAGATGCGTAGGGTAGATTTATTTAGCTGCCGATTCCTTTGGCGAAACGTGGTATGCCGCGCTTGACCGAAGTTCTTTATTTTCTCATTGAATTTTTTTACGCTGGCAATTGCACTTTTCGAGAATAAAATGGATAGAAAGGAAAGATACAGCAATTTATACGTATGTACACAACAATGTACATGATGTGCGTACAGGCTAATGATGATTGGAAGTAGAGTCCAATCAGAATTAAGGTAGGAGTGAGAAAAAAGGGACGGAAAAATCTATGCGTATGTACAAAGCAATGTACATGAGATGTGCGTACAGGCTATCGTTTATTGGAAGTGGAGTCCAATCAGAATGAAGGTAGGAGCGAGATACATGGTATGTAAATGGCAATGTACATATTGAGCACAAATTAATGATTAACTTCACTATTGAATTATCGATTCTTTTACAATTAAATTTGATTCTTCTGCACGTGATTCCTTAAACAAAGGAACTATAGCGTAGCTCAAGTAATTTAATCTCATAGAAATCGCTAATTAATAACTCGCAATTTCACACACAACGCCAAAAGATTTGGCATTCTTTCAAGCAAAAAAATGTGAAGAAAAAAATTGGTTTCCGACAAAGATACATTCCAACGGTAATAAATAGGAAAGTTCAAAGAAGTTGGTAGGGCCTTCCATTGCACTGCTATAGCCACACTACCAAGCAATTGGGTAGGAGTGAAAGGAAAAAAGTCAGATAAAGAAAGAAAGGAAAGAAAGACAGAACGAACCTGATATTGAAGTCAAGTAGTAGCCGGAAGGAAAGCATTCAGATGCATTTCATGGAGGGCCAAACGAAACAGGCTAGCAGCTGGTATAGTGGGTGGTAGCTGGTAAGCGACTTTGACACCCGGGTAGGTTATAGGCGCTAGTAAGAGTGCAAAGAGGAAAAAAACGATTGCTTGCCTAATTCCAGCTCTGTGACTGACGCCCAGAAATGAGCCGGTCAGATGGTTAGAGGGGGTCCGCCATGACGCAGCTGCTGCTATTCTGCCAACTTACGAGCTTAGAGGCCAACCTTCCTCCTCGATCTTCTATCAAAATCTGTTTTAGCTGGGCTGAAGCTGCAGCGGTCCCTATCAACTGTCTCTTTCTGTCTCTTACCTTGTCTTTATCGGTGAACAAAAAAACTTTTACAGCCATTTTATTTCTTTTTGCCATTCATTCATGCAATCCGAGTGAGGATTCGAGGATGCTGTTTTGTTGCGACCTGGATTACACCTATGTAGCCTGACTTTTTTCTTTTTTTATCGCTGGTAACGATCTACACTGCTGCTTTTTTCTTTTTTTACATATCCTCTCATAGGAAGTATAATCTCCTTAGCTTACATAGCGGAAGTTTAAGTCAAAGACTTTTCATCGTTCATTTCTATCTCGAAAACAAAAAATTGTCTTTTAAATCTATATACAAAACTGATTTAGCTACCAATCTGTCAAACACACTACCCTCGACGTCTCCCTGCCTCTACCTCCACCTTCCAGCACCCTCTCTCTCTCTCTAATGTCTTTCCATCAACTGGTGGAAGATGCGGAGACATACAGGATAGCTACATCACCGTTAGACCTTTATGCAGTAGGAATTTACCAACTGAAAAGAGGTCATAAGAGACCGTTTCCTCGAACAAATTTCCACGCCCGATGCACAAAGCCCCCCTAGACAAAGTCACTAAGTAAGGTTGGGGTAAAAAAGGGTTGCCGCAAGAACTGAAAGCGCAAGCAAGCATTCTAGCTAGCATTATAACACTCTTAGGTCCTCCATCATGGCCCAGCCTCCCTCTGCGGTGTGTCCCATAGCAGCAACATTCTCTCACGCAATTGCTGCCTGCAAACTTTGGGTGCGAATTAGTAAAGTTTATAACAATAATAGTCTATACACATTAAGGACAGACACAAAGGAGAATAGCGCTTTCTTAAAAGAGACTTCCTTGACACCTTTATTAGCCCGTAAACAATTACCGTTATTTAAATTAATGCGGGCTCGTGCTTATAAATTAACTAATAACTTTTCTTTAGAACCGTGGGATAAAAATCTTGGCGGGATTTTATTACGATAGCTTGATTGGAATCTAATGATTGAGTTTTTCCATGAAGAAATTTCATAATTGATAACATTATAGCATGAAATCTTATTGGTGATTGGTCCACCGTCTTCCTAGAGACTAATCTCTTCTATCCAAATTTGTCATGGAAAAATTCCCAGTCCATCTGTCTGATAGATTATTCATTGAACACGCTTCAACTGTCTACTAGTCTAGCCAAGTCGCAGCTCCCAAATCAAATTCTTTTTTATCCCGTTTTTATACAGTTTTTTTCATGCATACTTCAGCTTGCAATTCTTAAATAATTGAGAACTTTGGGAAGCTCCTGTTTTTGTAGAAAACCAGTTGTTGTTAAAGCGGTCTCTGTGAAAAGTTGGCTAAACTTTTTTTATCGGCCGAAAACTGTCAATAACTTTGACAAGTGATGACGTGGTTTAGTGACATTGAAATAGAGATCACTGCACGCAAGGACTGTGCTCAAGTAGGTAGTTAAGCTAAAGCGGATCTCACTGAAATTCTACTGCCATAGTTAATTTAAACAAACTTTCACTTACCAAAATTTATTTTGCTGACAGTGCTTGTCACTTTGTGATTCATCGATTTATAGTACCAATCGACTGGATTGTCAATCAGCAAGCACCTGAAATTGTTACAGAGATTAAATAAGAAATTGCATTTTTATTACTTTCAATATTTTATTATATCATATTCTTAGAAATTCAAGCCAAAAATTCCTCTTAGAAATTCGTTATCTTACTGGCTGTAAACACCCTATCAGAATCGCTCCCTTTTAGAATCTCACCCTATCAGAATCTCTCCCTTTTAGAATCTCACCCTATCAGAATCTCTCCCTTTTAGAATCTCACCCTATCAGAATCTCTCCCTTTTAGAATCTCACCCTATCAGAATCTCTCCCTGTCAGAATCGGACCCTTTCAGTATCTCATCATATCAGAATCTCTCCCTTTTAGAATCTCACCCTATCAGAATCTCTCCCTTTTAGAATCTCACCCTATCAGAATCTCTCCCTGTCAGAATCGGACCCTTTCAGTATCTCATCATATCAGAATCTCACCCTTTTAGAATCTCACCCTATCAGAATCTCTCCCTTTTAGAATCTCACCCTATCAGAATCTCTCCCTGTCAGAATCGGACCCTTTCAGTATCTCATCATATCAGAATCTCACCCTTTTAGAATCTCACCCTATCAGTATCTCGTCCTAATCTCGCCTTATCAGAATCTTACCATCACCCTATCAGAATCTGACACAATTAGAATCTAATCCTCAGAGACTGCCACAGTCTGAGTGTTAGCCTACTATAATCTATTGCGCTTCGAATCTCATCCACAAAAAAATTCTTAGCATCTTACCCTTTGATAACTTCAGACTCCAGGAATTATAATAATCCCTATTTATGATTAAACTATGTTGGAACTTTTTCTCCTAAAGCTATTACGCTGCTGAATGTGTACCATACCTCTACAAATCACTACCAAAATTTCAGAAGTAAGCGGAAACTATTCAATGCAAGACGATTTGTTCGACCTGGTTCATGTCCTGCATCTGGTTCAACAAATAAAAACAAAGTGTGACCGACTTAGAAACTGGAAACCGAAAAAAAGAGACCAAAGGAAAATAGTCCCGCTGAAATGTTGCCAAAAAAGGATCAGGGAACCTAACGTTTTAGTTGACGCATTTTCAATGAAGCTAGCGCTGCTAATTGATACAAATTTCTACGAATCTGAACTACCTAGATCCGATTTCCTTTGTTGTGTTCCGATGCATGCTAGCTAAGCTACTTCGTATGGTACACTGAAAGTTTCAAGCAACGCCACACCTGGCGTATTATTGTGACAGATGGTATTAGCTAGTGACTAACTCATGCAATTTCTTGTCGATCAAAGTTTTGCGTTCTGACACCTTCTGAAATATCTTTGATAGAACATTTTGATGTGCAGCTTCTGTGGTAAAAAGCTTCAGGGATTTTAAGTTTCGGTATGTATAGGGATTAAAAGTTTCTGGCTCGAGAAGCCGGAGGGATTTGAAGTTTCTGGCTCGAGAAACCTGAGGGATTTGAAGTTTCTGGCTCGAGAAGCCTGGGGGATTTGAAGTTTCTGGCTTGAGAAGCCTGAGGGATTTGAAGTTTCTGGCACGAGAAGCCTGAGGGATTTGAAGTTTCTGGCTCCAAGAAGCCTGGGGCTTTGAAGTTTCTGGCTCGAGAAGCCTGAGGGATTTGAAGTTTCTGGCACGAGAAGCCTGAGAGATTTGAAGTTTCTGGCACGAGAAGCTTCATCGCTTGTAATTGAGCTTTTACCACAGAACTGTGGCTTTTTTCTATACTTCATTAACTGCTGCTGCATTTAACCTACATTTCTAGGAACTTAAATTCTATGCCCAGGAATTTCGTGTCCAAAAAATTAGGCCAAAAAAGTACTGTGTAATCACACCGACCAAAGTCGAAGGCCATTAAGAAAATTGGGATGCATAATTCATGGCAAAGAACTGTCTGTATTAGACTGACCTTCCAAGCATTACAATATTCTTCTATTTTATCTACCGCTTGTAAATTTAGACACTTTATACAGGAACGAGAGTTTGCATCTTCGAATGTTTCTTAATACACACTGGTGTTGAGTACAGGCTCCTAAGAAGTTTTCGTTATTTCTTGTACTCGGATCGCAGATGTTATGAATCTTGATCGGAGTCTATGACGGAATCTCACAATGAAGGAATCTCATCATAAAGAAATCGCACTCTGACGGAATGTTACCCCGACGGAATCTCACCTTGATTGAATCTCAAAATTCTAGTATCTTCATCAATTAGAGCCAATTGCAATTATTTACACCTAGAGAATCCCATGCAAGCTTTTTCTAGCAACATTGGCAAAAGCATCCGAATGTATTATATTAGTAATTTAACTGATTAATTTATGGAATTTTACTTACGTTTTTTAAGCAGTCAATAAAAGTCGAATTCAAAAGACTTTGTTAACAATGATTTCTTTCAACGAATATGTATAAATATTTTTGTTGCGAATTCAAATAAAAACAAGGCGAGAGAAATTTCATCTAAATCTACATATCAGCAAAGTTCTGGGCGAGTTAGGGGCGGACTTGCTAGATGAGGTGACGACAATCGGCGGTCAGCCTGCAGCTTCTTTCATCTATAATAATTTTGTACTGCAATCGGGCCAGCAAATAGGAAGCGATAGATGATATGCTTGATTGAGCGGGCAAATACCCTTAAATACCAAAAGCGGATTTATATGATAAAGGAGTGGCACTTAAGCTAGCTGCTAAGCTTTGCCATTGGCTGAGTCAGCTCTAAGCCAATTGTGTGCTTGCTTGTGCATTGTCAGAGTCTGTTGTGGTAGGTTATATTTAAAAATTTAAGCACAAAAGTCAAATTTGACCGCTCAAATATTAACAGATTAAATTGTTTTTTTTCGTTGGAAAAAGCTATTAGCAATACATCGATAAATCAAAAATTTATTTTTTTCAGCCACGGACTGCGGAAATGAAATTTTTCAATGACAGTGACTTGTTAGTGTCGCTTAATTGAGACTTAGTTGATGCAAACAGTTTAGTTTATAGTTTTTTTGGATGCAGGGGCGTAGCTAGGATTTTAGATTGGGGGGCCGCATCTAAGGGGCGCCAAGACTCCTGGATGGGAGGGGGGTGCCAAGACTCCTAGATGGGAGGGGGCGCCAAGACTCCTGGATGGGGGGGGCGCCAAGACTCCTGGATGGGAGGGGGGCGCCAAGACTCCTGGATGGGAGGAAGCGCCAAGACTCCTGGATGGGAGGGGGGCGCCAAGACTCCTGGATGGTAAGGGGGCGCCAAGACTCCTGGATGGGAGGGGGCGCCAAGACTCCTGGATGGGAGGGGGGCGCCAATGACTCCTGGATGGTAAGGGGGCGCCAAGACTCCTAGATGGGAGGGGGCGCCAAGACTCCTGGATGGGAGGGGGGCGCCAAGACTCCTGCATGGTAAGGGGGCGCCAAGACTCCTGCATGGTAAGGGGGCGCCAAGACTCCTGCATGGTAAGGGGGCGCCAAGACTCCTGCATGGTAAGGGGGCGCCAAGACTCCTGGATGGGAGGGGGGTGCCAAGACTCCTGGATGGGGGGGGGCGCCAAGACTCCTGGATGGGAGGGGGGCGCCAAGACTCCTGGATGGGAGGGGGGCGCCAAGACTCCTGGATGGGAGGGGGGCGCCAAGACTCCTGGATGGTAAGGGGGCGCCAATGACTCCTGGATGGTAAGGGGGCGCCAAGACTCCTGGATGGGATGGGGGCGCCAAGACTCCTGGATGGGGGGGGGGCGCCAAGACTCCTGGATGGGAGGGGGGCGCCAAGACTCCTGGATGGTAAGGGGGCGCCAATGACTCCTGGATGGTAAGGGGGCGCCAAGACTCCTGGATGGGATGGGGGCGCCAAGACTCCTGGATGGGAGGGGGGCGCCAAGACTCCTGGATGAGGGGGGGCGCCAAGACTCCTGGATGGGGGGGGCGCCAAGACTCCTGGATGGGAGGGGGGCGCCAAGACTCCTAGATGGGAGGGGGGCGTCAAGACTCCTGGATGGGATGGGGGCGCCATGACTCCTGGATGGTAAGGGGGCGCCAAGACTCCTGGATGGGATGGGGGTGCCAAGACTCCTGGATGGGAGGAAGCGCCAAGACTCCTGGCTAGGGGGCGCCAATGACTCCTGGATGGTAAGGGGGCGCCAAGACTCCTGGATGGGAGGGGGGCGCCAAGACTCCTGGATGGGAGGGGGGCGCCAATGACTCCTGGATGGGAGGGGGGCGCCAAGACTCCTGGATGGGAGGGGGGCGCCAAGACTCCTGGATGGGAGGGGGGCGCCAATGACTCCTGGATGGGAGGGGGGCGCCAATGACTCCTGGATGGGAGGGGGGCGCCAATGACTCCTGGATGGGAGGGGGGCGCCAAGACTCCTGGATGGTAAGGGGGCGCCAAGACTCCTGCATGGTAAGGGGGCGCCAAGACTCCTGGATGGGAGGGGGGTGCCAAGACTCCTGGATGGGATGGGGGCGCCATGACTCCTGGATGGTAAGGGGGCGCCAAGACTCCTGGATGGGATGGGGGTGCCAAGACTCCTGGATGGGAGGAAGCGCCAAGACTCCTGGCTAGGGGGCGCCAATGACTCCTGGATGGTAAGGGGGCGCCAAGACTCCTGGATGGGATGGGGGCGCCAAGACTCCTGGATGGGGGGGGGGCGCCAAGACTCCTGGATGGGAGGGGGGCGCCAAGACTCCTGGATGGTAAGGGGGCGCCAATGACTCCTGGATGGTAAGGGGGCGCCAAGACTCCTGGATGGGATGGGGGCGCCAAGACTCCTGGATGGGAGGGGGGCGCCAAGACTCCTGGATGAGGGGGGGCGCCAAGACTCCTGGATGGGGGGGGCGCCAAGACTCCTGGATGGGAGGGGGGCGCCAAGACTCCTAGATGGGAGGGGGGCGTCAAGACTCCTGGATGGGATGGGGGCGCCATGACTCCTGGATGGTAAGGGGGCGCCAAGACTCCTGGATGGGATGGGGGTGCCAAGACTCCTGGATGGGAGGAAGCGCCAAGACTCCTGGCTAGGGGGCGCCAATGACTCCTGGATGGTAAGGGGGCGCCAAGACTCCTGGATGGGAGGGGGGCGCCAAGACTCCTGGATGGGAGGGGGGCGCCAATGACTCCTGGATGGGAGGGGGGCGCCAAGACTCCTGGATGGGAGGGGGGCGCCAAGACTCCTGGATGGGAGGGGGGCGCCAATGACTCCTGGATGGGAGGGGGGCGCCAATGACTCCTGGATGGGAGGGGGGCGCCAATGACTCCTGGATGGGAGGGGGGCGCCAAGACTCCTGGATGGGGGGGCGTCAAGACTCCTGGCTAGGGGGCGCCAATGACTCCTGGATGGGAGTGGGCGTCAAGACTCCTGGCTAGGGGGCGCCAATGACTCCTGGATGGGAGGGGAGGGGCGCCAAGACTCCTGGATTGGAGGGGGCGCCAAGACTCCTGGCTAGGGTGGCGCCAAGCTGGGCAAAAGCTGGGCGCCAAAAGCAGCGATTCGAGGGGGAGGTACCACACACCGCCAGCCAAATTGGGGGCCCCGATCGGATGCGAGAACAATTATCTTTTTAAGAATTCCATTTCTGAATCAAGAAACTTTCTTTATCTAATTTTATAAATTTTATCAATATAATTTACCATATCTAGGTGAATTGCTATTCTCCCTATTAACTGCGCATCTCAAACTTGGCCAGCTTACGCAACCAAAGACTCGAGTCCACACTGCAGTTATCTGAAGATCCTCAATCTTCGATCGTCTCTATTTGTGCACGCGTAATACCGCGCTGCGCATGTTTATATCGTCATCATCAAACTATAAATTGAATGGCTATAGCTGGTGAGTAGTGAAACTTTGCCGGTGCCTTTTAGTCACGAGGCTTCACGCAGGCCACTTAAATTAAGCGCGTCGTGCTCAAGTGGATCTGTGGCAATGCGCCGCACAGTTAATGGCTGGCTGGAATATGTAACGGCTGCTCATCATTTCTTCGCTGATTATACTCTTGAGATAATTTTTGGATGAAATATTTTAAACGATTTTAACGGAGATGTTCATCATATCTAATAGTTTGGGTTATTTTCTTTTGGGCCATGTGGATTACCAAAGTGAAGAGCGATTGGAGCGGCCTGCTTCATCTTACCAACAATACGTAATAATCCCCCTATTGGGATTTAGACATCTGCCGGTAGAAATGCTTGAAAATTCGATTTCTCTCGAAGAAGAAGAGCGAGTGCCTGCTGTATCAATTAGGAATAATTTGAAATTACTGGACAAGTTATATGCATGAGACATACGTGCTATTGCGTACGACTACATCGAATGCTACGATTCTCAAATGTGTGTTGTAGGCGAAGATCAAATATTAAAAAAATAATTATTATGGTGCACTACATCAAGTACAATGCATTGCATACACGTACAGCGAGATGTCTTAAAAGTCCTAAATGGTTAGGGATTTTTATCTGCAGTAAATATGCCCTCATTATTTTACTGAAAGAAATGCATTTATTGCATAAATTAATAAACTACAGTATTACCTCATGTAAATTTACTGAAATGCAGCCAAGAGAATATTCGTTATAAGTAAGGCTATGGTAAATTTGCATGTAAGTACAGAATTCAAATCGACAAAAAGATACAGATATGAATTTATGAATGCATCAGGGCATTAGGTTGAATGAAGGTCACGCAGAATTATACCGGCGCCGACGTCAGCAAGCGAAAACAATCGACGAAGCGCGCCTAGCGCAGCCAAGAAGGCACCAGCAAAGCCACGATGCGTCTCGGCGTCCCTGAGTGCGCGGTAGTAGCGCCGCGGGGGCCGCTTCGGCGGACGGTACAGCGGGTCTCGAACGGACGCAGGTCGCAGACGAGGAGCTGATGATCAGACCGCAGAGACAGCGGCGTGATGGCGCAGCGCCGTGCAGCCGACTAGACAGGGAGACACAGCGACAGCTCTCTGCTGCAGCCTCAGTGCCATCAGCGCTCCAACTCCTTCACTGCCTCGCTCGTGCGTTGAGCTGAACTAGAGAGTCCAACCGTCGCCTAGATCTTTACAGTGAAGCTCTGAGCTGGCCTTGATGGACACCTCCTGCATTGCGATGACATCACAGCTGAAGTCGAGTGCTAGGTTCGATCGCCAGCAGCCCTTTCGCTAGCCGGCCTTGAGGGCGCGTCAATTCAGCGCCCCGACCTGAAGCAAGGCTCAAATGACATTGAGCCTAATAGTCACCGGCGCCACCCTGCAGATCAAGTTGGGCCAAGGCTGCAGCTCGGCTGGCGGCGCCACGTTGCCGGCCTCACCAGTTTCGCTCGCGCCGACGTTCAAGCCGGCGTTGCGCGCTCCACTGTCACGCGTCAGCAGCAACGCGGCTCTCCCCTTCCAATTACCATCAAATACGCGGGCGTTTTTTATACCCACTGTGCAAATAAATATGGAACCTAGGACCACTTGAAGTTACGCTAAAGCTTAAGTTTTCCTTGCATGAAAATGCAATAAATTAAGTCTCAGCTGTAAGAGACTGTCTTTACGGATTTGCATACCTGTACTGTATACGTCTTATTTCATAACATACAATCCAAACAAGCAAATACTATGAATTAATTGTGCGTCATATAATATAGTGAGTCAATCTAAATTTTCTTATTAAGTCTAAATTTTTGCCTCATTTTCATATAAGAACAATCCGTAGACAGAAAATTAGGTAAATATACTACTTCGCTACGCAAGTGTATTAAACGATAATTAACTTAAAAAAGTTTGACATAATTACAAAAGTTATAAAATTATTTTTTACGGATAATTTGATACGCCGCTATAGTTGCTTTATTTTTTTCAAATATTATATACTAGAAATTAATAATGTAGCTTTGTTAAGACAAACATTACTTTGTTCCAAAAATTCAAAGTGTTAAAACGTTACGATCTTAACTTATTTTTGCAACGATTTGCATATTATACTGACAAAAGCACTTAACGTTGACTTTACCCAACTTGTTTTGCGTCTGTAAACTTTTTGTCTAGAATTTAGCTGTGTTAAGCGCAAAAGATGACGATGACAAGCCAGTCAACAGCTGAGAATTATTTAGAAACGCAGAAGCGGGCTAGTGAATCTTTTGCTGAAGACTGGCAAATAATTGAAAAGTTCTACTTAAAAAAGTGAGTGGTAATATTTTATTTACTATTGCTTAAAAATGTTTTTTTTCCTTCTACGAATTGGCAAGTCTTAAGATTTTTTATCGCTAGCCCCTATTATTAAGGAAGGCCTATTTCTTTTCTTTGCAATCATGGAAAGTGAGTGACAATCTCTATGAAAAAGATACACAGAAACATTATGTGTTTTTTCTGTTGAACTAACATCCATCCTTGTCATGTATATCACATTAATTCTTGTATTTTATGTATTATATCCAAGGATAAACTGGAATTAAATAATTTAAAAAGTTGCTTTAATGGTTTTAGACTACTTTGGTAAAAGACCACATTGGTAAAGCCACATTGGCAAAAGGTTTTTCTTAATGCTTGCCTAAATGCTTTAATGCTTGACCACTTTGGCAAAGTCATTACTGTGGTTTTTTACTTTATATTCAATAGCTATTTGAAGTATTCAAGTAATTAATTTGTATTAGAGAGATTTAAAATAATTGTCATGTTTTTCTCTGAACCCAGACCATAGCCAGGAAGGTGGTAGAATCCCTGGAATTTTCTGGCACAAATCAGTAATTTGCTAGCACATGGCCCACACTTCACTGTGCAGCATGCATGGTTCGGCGCATGGCCCAAAAGTGCAGTGCACACAAAGGGTCTTGGTGCATAGTGTGGCACAAAATTGGCAAAGTAGGCAAAGTAAGTAGTAAAAAGTGATGATTTGTGAAGATTTAGATGAGATTACAAGTAAAACAAGGTAAGTAGGAATATGTTAAGAAGAAATACTCCGTGGGACCTTATTTTTGGTCCTTCAAACTTCTATTCCAAGGAAGCACACAATGGCACACAATAAAATTTTGGTGGATTATACAATATACATGTGCAACACCCGGCCAAACTGGCTAGGTGACAGGACTGCCAAGCAAGGGATATTGCAAAATGAAGGGGGTACATTGCAAGTAGCACCTCACAAAATAGAAGGGGTACATCGCAAAATGGAGGGAGTACACCACAAAATGGAGAAGAATTAGGAAGCTTTAGGCGAAATTGGTTCGCGGGACCTTTGTTTGGTCCTTTGAACTTTGACTGAAAGTAAGTTGCAAATTTTCTTTCAACTAAGTCACACCAGGCAACTGAATTTTTCAAGTTGCGCACATATGCAAGCAATGTCGCACTTAGACTGAACAACATTGCACTTTTTGTCACAAACAATGTTGCACTGGCCAGGTAAGACTCAGGAGGTTGCACATATATGTGGTGGATGTTATTCCAGTGCACATGCTGCACCTTCCTGACCATGGAACCCAGCCATCCCTTATCAGTAAAAACCACAGTAAAAGGCAAAGATAAACCTTTTGCCAATGTGGCTTCACAAAAATTGTCATTTACTAAAGTGGTTGGTACCCATTTAGTGTGTAAAATTATTGGAAAGTATCACTACTTTCTACATTGAATTAGATATTAGCATCACAAGCTTGTATTGTGTGACATGTCACGAAGCTTGGTTGCTAGCCTTTAATTAGCTTCAGGGACAGTTGTATTTGTTGGTCTAGACAATTGTTGACTGGTTGGCACTTTTGAGTCTCCATTTCTTTTGATGGTGTTTGCACCTTCTTTTAATGGTATTCACAACCTTCTGGAATGATTGTGAACCAAAGGAATGCCTAACTTTCTAGTATATGTAATAAATGATCACAAATAGAAGCTATTGTATATTTGTATACCAGGGCTCCTTCCTAAACAAAGAATTACTGCTAAAACTAAATTTTTAATAGAGCTTTTAATTTATTTTATAGGAATTACCTAATTGATACTTCATTAGCCTGGTTATCTTCTAGGTTAGCTAATAGCATTTACTGGGCCAAGCAGTATACCTAGTCAAAAATTAGGGTGGTACCCAGATTAGAGGTTTTTTTTATTGCATGTTCTTTATTTTATTAAGTATTAAAATATTTTACCATAGCATCAAGTATAACATAACAGGAATTATTTAATTAAACAGATTATTAGGTTTTATGCAAATAAAAAGTTTGAATCCATCACATCAATATCAATACAAAAATGGATTAAACATGGTTTTGGCATGGCAGATATTGTTCTCAGTTATGATTTGTAGCATCTAGGTAATTATAATTAATTATTAAGTAATTCAAGTGATTCAAAAAATTTTATTCCATATAAAATTTTTGGAAGTAATCTTATTAATAATATCAATATTCTTTGTTTACCTAGGCTTTGGCATCAGCTGACTTTGAAATTGCTGGAATTTGTCAACAAGGATGCTGTGTTCCAGTCAAATATTTTGGTTGATGTAAGTTGAATTTAGCAATGAAAGGCATAGAAGTAAGTTAGAGAATTAAGTAATAAAACAAACTTATTCCAACCTTATATTAATTTGCACAGGGATTCTATGAAAACTTTCTGTCAGACTTTGAGCACATAATCAACCCATTGGCCATGGCCGAACTAGTACTAATAATTGTGAAGAAGATGCGACACGCTGGCATGCAGGATTCTGTGCCTCCGTTTGTTGAAAAAATTCGCGACAAAGTATTGGCTAAAGCCAAGGATGGCACTACCGCCGTTGTACTGTGCAATATTGCTCTCGCTACTGTCTATCTTGAGGATAAGAAGGTAAAAAGCACGTTAAAGATTAGGTACATCTGAACTATTCAAAGAATTAATACAAGCCTTGTATTGGCCGCCCTATTGTACCGCACAGGACAACCAGATGGCGCGCAAACTGATGGAAGAAGCCGGAAATAAGCTTCAAGAATTTGATTACGTAACGCCAGTTCACGATCGCTACTTTGCTTTAACATCGGCCTATCATAGAACGCTAGGCAATCATGCCGAATATTATCGCGAGGCTCTGCGCTATCTTGGCTGCACTAAGCTAGAAAATATGCCGATTGAAGAGCGTCGCTCCTGGGCTAGCACCGTGGCTATTGCTGCTCTGCTTGGAAAGGGTGGGTTAGATTGTGTTTTTTACTTGATAGGGTTGGTAGCTAAAGGACAAGAGTAGTCTGCTAAAGGACACGAGGACAAGTAGCTGAGTTCAGCTGAAAGGCAGGAAGACAAGTTAGCTGAGCTCAGCTGAAGGGCAGAAAGACAAGTTAGCTGAGCTCAGCTGAAGGGCAGAAAGACAAGTTAGCTGAGCTCAGCTGAAGGGCAGAAAGACAAGTTAGTTGAGCTCAGCTGAAGGGCAGAAAGACAAGTTAGTTGAGCTCAGCTGAAGGGCAGGAAGACAAGCTGAAGGGCAGAAAGTTAGCTGAGCTCAGCTGAAGGGCAGGAAGACAAGTTAGCTGAGCTCAGCTGAAGGGCAGAAAGACAAGTTAGCTGAGCTCAGCTGAAGGGCAGGAAGACAAGTTAGCTGAGCTCAGCTGAAGGGCAGGAAGACAAGTTAGCTGAGCTCAGCTGAAGGGCAGGAAGACAAGTTAGTTGAGCTCAGCTGAAGGGCAGAAAGACAAGTTAGCTGAGCTCAGCTGAAGGGCAGAAAGACAAGTTAGCTGAGCTCAGCTGAAGGGCAGAAAGACAAGTTAGCTGAGCTCAGCTGAAGGGCAGAAAGACAAGTTAGCTGAGCTCAGCTGAAGGGCAGAAAGACAAGTTAGTTGAGCTCAGCTGAAGGGCAGGAAGACAAGTAAGCTGAGCTCAGCTGAAGGGCAGGAAGACAAGTAAGCTGAGCTCAGCTGAAGGACAGGAAGACAAGTTAGTTGAGCTCAGCTGAAGGGCAGGAAGACAAGTAAGCTGAGCTCAGCTGAAGGGCAGGAAGACAAGTAAGCTGAGCTCAGCTGAAGGACAGGAAGACAAGTTAGCTGAGGATAAGTAGCAAAAGGCTGTAGGTCAGCACCGTCAGCTGAACGGCTTGAGGTTCATGACCTAAAGCTGTCTAAAAGGCTAGAGGGATACATTCGGTACCTGAAGATGTAACTCTGAAGCAAGTCAATTCCGTATTTCATTCACCAAATTTTTACTATCCCAGGCGTGTACAACTTTGGCGAATTGCTGATGCACGACGTGCTGGCCTCGCTAGAGGGCACCGAACAGTCCTGGCTAGTTCAGCTGCTGTACGCCTTTAACAAAGGCGACATCGCCGCATTCGCCCAGCTGAGACCGCGATGGAGCGGCCAGCCTGATTTGGCTAAGCAGGAGCAGTTTCTCAAGCAGAAGGTCACCCTGATGTGCCTGATTGAGCTGGCTTTTAAGAGGCCGACAACGCAGCGACAGATTCCCTTTGCTGAGATTAGTCAGGTGGGCAAATTCTTCTGCTCCTGTTACCTTTGCGTTTGTTTGACTGTGTCGGTCTTTTCTCTGTTGGGGTATTCATTTAATGATCGGAGTAGTTTTTCTACTCTGCCTGCCTCTGTCTGCCAGGATGTCTGTCTGTCTGTCTGGCTGTGTGTTTGTCTGTCTGTCCGTCTGTCTCTCTGTCTGTCCGTCTGTCTGCCTGTCTGTGTCTGTCTGTCTGTCTGTCTGTCTGTCTGTCTCTGCCTGCTTCTGTCTGCCAGGATGTCTGTCTGTCTGTCTGTCTGTCTGTCTGTCTGTCTGTGTGTCTGTCTGTCTGTCTGTCTGTCTGTCTGTCTGTCTCAGTGTGTCTACCTTTCTGTCTGCTTGTCTGTATGTCTGTCTCACTGTCTGTCCATCCGTCTGTCTTTGTCAAGTTTGCCTATCCTATAGTTAGTCTACCAGTTTTTCTGTCTGTCTGTCTATCTGTGCTTCACTAAAAACAAAACTAAACCCAATGCTAATCCCATTCATTGCCAGGCAACAATGGTTCCCATTGAAGAAGTTGAATACCTGCTGATGCGCGCTCTCAGCTTAGATTTAATTCGCGGCAAAATCAACGAAGTTGACAAACTTGTCCACGTCACTTGGGTGCAGCCTCGCGTACTCGACGTCAATCAGCTGGCTTCTGTACAGCGGAAGCTCGCTACCTGGGTCACATCGGCCGCCGCTATGGAAGAGATGATTCGGGGCAGCGCTGGGGACGGCCTCATCGCGGCCTGATTATGCAACTGGTGTACTTTCAGACTAGCTTAATGATTGAACTACTTAGTGCGTGGGATTTAGGCAAAATCCTCCCAGATCCTCATGTTGGTCCCCTAGCAACTATCCTCCTAGATCGTCAAGTTGGTCCCCCAGTTAATCAAATTTGTACTTTTCCACTTATTAGTGATTGTGAGTACCACCGTTTTTGCTTCTAAACATGCATTGAATTTCTGTTAAGTTGATGGTATGTCTCTGTGTCAGCAAAAGTAAAATATCTATAATCCCGATTATATTGCAGCCATAATATAATACCAGGCCTTCAAAAAGCACAGTAAAATGTTTCCTTTTGCTTCTAAGCACGCAAAAAAATGTAATTTACTATATTCTGTCTGGTTCTGCTTAACTTATGTGCGTAACTATGTTTTTGCTACGTGTATTTGTTTAATATATGAGAAACAGTGTGAAATCGCCAGAAAATTAATAAACTTACACCGGCTGATGAAAACAACAGGCCAAGTTTTTTTCAATTGTCTTCTCGCAACTGTGAGTAATTTTTCTGTTTATTTTTTATAAACAATTATTAAAACGATTTTTATTTGCTAAATTTTGTATTCATGTAAATAATCCTTGTAGCTGGCTACTTTAAGTAGGAAGTGACGCTCTTATTATTTCCTAGATATTTTTTATTTTAGTCTATAATTTATAGTATAGGGGCCGCAAAACTCACTCTAAATTTACCCAGCTTAAACTAGTACTCAATCTCAGCTGGGTAGACTGAAGCAATGCGGGATTAAGTGCCTTGCTTAAGGGCACAAATTGTCTCCTAAAACTGGAGGCTCGAACTCACGACCTTCCTGTCAAAAGGCAGATGCCCTAGCCACTAGGCTACAACTTTTTTAAGGTAAAAATTCGAGGGGTTTTTCAGATTCAACGAAGTCGTTTATTTATATTCTACCTGTTTTTTTCTTTCTGTGTCTTATTGAGAGAGCCTCTAGGAAGTAGGTTTTTGACTGTCCCCTCAAATAAGGCCATTACTTTTTCAAACTTTCAGCACTCGAGTTCTTAATCGAGATTTTTTAATATTTGTTTTGTCTCCGACGTGATAGTGACGCAACCAGCCATTATCAAACACTAAGATGCTTTCGAGCCCAGGATTATCGGAAAAATCGTATGCAACGTCCGACCCTGGCGCCAGTCCTACCAGTTTCGGCGTCAACGCCGTTTCCGTATTTCTGGCGCGCCGAGCCGGACCGTTTTGGCGCCGCCGTGCTGTCGACCTGACTCGCGCCGGCTCCATCGCCGCTTTAGTCTGCCTGGCCGCATTCCTGAGCGTGGCCGGCGCCAAAGCTGCCAATGTTGTTGAATCGGATGCGGCTAAAATGTTTCTAGTTGGCTGTTTGAAGCTGATCGCTTTGGCCCGACTCTACGAGGCCTGCTGTCGAGCCTGTCGATTAGGCGGCAATCGTTGGCTTGGCCCGGCTGCGGTTATGACCGTCGCCTGCTGTCCTCTAGCCTGTCTGCGTCTGACTTGGCTGTGGACGCCAGCCGAATCTTCTTACGCTTTGTGCCGGCCAACGGAATTGGCTGCCTATTATGTTCTGCTGCTAGATTTGAATTGTCTGTTTCGAGCGGCGGCGGCGGCTGCGGATTCGGTGCAGTTTTTGACTAGTTCTGTTGATTCGAGGCAATTGGATAAGGTGGGACTGTTAGCTAGGTCCTTTTGATGCTTCACTGTGCAAGAAAAGTAAAATTTACGTTTTTTTCATTTATCGATGAAATGTGTAATAGTAGCTGCGTATTTCCACCAAAAACTCTCACCGTAGTTGTTAGAGACATTAGTAACTACTTATATCCGTCAAACAAAACCCTACCCCTAGATGTACATAGGTGACTGCTTGTCTTCGCATAAATTCTCTACCCCTAGATGTACATGGTTGACTGTTTATCTTCGCATAACTTCTCTACCCCCAGATGTACATGGTTGACCGTTTATCTTCGCATAACTTCTCTACCCCTAGATGTACATGGTTGACTGTTTATCTTCGCATAGCTTCTCTACCCATAGATGTAAATTGGAGACTTAATACTATCTCTGCCCTATGATGTACATTAGCCTAAATGTATTAGGATTTAGTTGGTTCTGAAAGCACTTATTCTCTTGAATTTATTTCCTAACTTTCTAAACTTCAGGCGATTGCCGGCCCAGTTTTGTCCATGTCAACGGGCTACATTTTCAAAGGCGCCTGCTTTTTCATTGGCGGCCGAGTCGCCGCCAACCTGTCGCCGGAACTCCGTCAAGTCTGCTACACAATGGCGCTTGTGTTGGCTACTTGCGCCTGTCTGCACCTCACTGTCCTGCCTGGCTACCTGGTTAGATTGGCTCACAGCGGCCGGCCGACTCGACGCTCTGGCTCTTTGTCGACCTCGAAGTCTCTGTCGGCTGATGCCGCCTGCTATTATCAATACTACGGCAGTAAAAAGCAGGAGATCAAAGCCGTCATGGTGGCCGGCGTGCTGCTCTTACAGTCTCTGGCCGGTGTTGGCGGCTCCGCTTCCGCTACGGGCGAAAATGTTCTTGGCCGACTGTGCGATTGGCTCGCCTCTCCCGCTTGGGATCTGTGCCTGGCTTTGCCCTACTGCGTCTATCTCTGCGTGCAATTTGCCGTGTGCGAACAGGCCGCGTTGAGTCACGGCGATAATGGCGCTGGTGACGTCATCAATACTGATAATTGTGCCAGTGACGTAATCAATAGTGATAATGGCGGCAGTGACGTAATCAATAGTGATAATGGCGCCAGTGACGTCATCAATAGTGATAATTGCGCCAGTGACGTCATCAATGCTGATAATGGCGCCAGTGACGTCATCAATAGTGATAATGGCGCCAAAACCTGTCAAAAGCGCGACACGCATAGCATCGGCACCGGCACTGCCGGATCTGTCAGCTGCAACAGCGTTCACACTCAGACCGAAGTAGTCTGGCGGAAGCGGGTACTGTCTGAGACTTCTTCAGCTAGCTCGGGCTTCACTCCGTCTCAGATGCAGCACCATCTGTTGGAGTCGCGGCAGCATCTTCGCCAGCAGCTTTCAGTCCCGTCGTCAGCAGCAACCGCCGCGCCGATAAAGCAGCAGCAGCAGCAGCGTTCTCTGGACGTAGCTCTTCAGCTGTTGCGACGAGACGGCGGCTCGGCAGCTGGTTGCCTTAGCAACGCCGAATACCTCAGCCTGATGCGAGCTGGCCACGTGAAATCGCGCCAGTTAGAGAGCCTAACCGGCTGTCCAAATCGGGCTGTTGAATTGCGTCGGCAGCATCTGGAACTGGCCGGCGGCCTCACTGCTAGCGCCCTGTCGCACATACCGTATCAGGAGTACGATTGGAAACAGGTTCGATTAGATCATCTATTGCTTTGACTTTTGTTCCTATTTGATTTCTATTGAATAAGTATTTAGTTTGGAGACGTGTTAGCTAAGCTTATTGGAATTAAATAGACAAATCACAAATCGTGCTATGCTAAAGTCTAGGGATTTGGGATTTAATGGTTTGGGGATTAAGAAGTTTAGGTTAAGAGATTTGAGGATTCAGAGGGTTAGGGATTCATGGATTTAGGGATTCATGGGTTTGGGGATTCAGGGTTTCGGGATTCTGGGTTTGAGGTTTCGGGATTCTTGGTTTGGGGTTTCGGGATTCTTAGTTTGGGGTTTCGGGATTCTTGTTTTGGGGTTTCGGGATTCTTGGTTTGGGGTTTCGGGATTCTTGGTTTGGGGTTTCGGGATTCTTGGTTTGGGGTTTCGGGATTCTTGGTTTGGGGTTTCGGGATTCTTGGTTTGGGGTTTGGGGATTCTTGATTTGGGGTTTCGGGATTCTTGGTTTAGGGTTTCGGGATTATGGGTTTAGGGTTTCGGGATTATGGGTTTAGGGTTTCGGGATTATGGGTTTAGGGTTTCGGGATTATGGGTTTAGGGTTTCGGGATTATGGGTTTAGGGTTTCGGGATTCGGGGTTTAGGGTTTCGGGATTCTGTGTTTAGGGTTTCGGGATTCTGGGTTTAGGGTTTCGGGATTCTGGGTTTAGGGTTTCGGGATTCTGGGTTTAGGGTTTCGGGATTCTGGGTTTAGGGTTTCGGGATTGTGGGTTTAGGGATTCGGGATTCTAGGTTTAGGGTTTCGGGATTCTGAGGTTTGGAGATTCAGGGTTGTGGTATTCTGGGGTTTGAGGATTCAGAGATTCCAGGATTCAGGAGTTCAGGGATTGGGGATTCTGGGGTTTGAGGATTCAGTAGTTGAGGGATTCAGGGGTTCGGGAAGAGATGTTTTCAAGACTCAAGGCTTAGAAATTCAGGCTTTTGGGGAGAAAAGTGCGTTATTTTTTCCTAGAATCAATTTAAATTTATTATAAAAAAACTAATTTAATCAATATGGCTAATTGGCTCGCTATTAGGTGACGGGTCGCTGCTGCGAGGAGGTAATCGGCCTGGCAACTCTGCCTCTAGGCCTTGCCGGCCCGCTACTTGTTAACGGCATTGAGCACCGCCTGCCTTTAGCCACCACCGAGGGCTGCCTGGTCGCCTCCGTTAACCGCGGCTGCTCCGTTGTCCGCTCGGCCGGCGGCTGTCAGGCCAGCGTCTATAGGGACGGCATGACCCGGGCTCCCGTGCTGGCCTTTCCCAGCGTGGCTCAGGCCGTTCGCTGTCTGCAGTTTGCCGAATCCGAGGCTGGCCTACAGCTGGCGGCTAGCGCGTTCGAGGTTTGTTGGGGTTCTATTGGGTGTGGGAGCTCTTGGTGTTTTTGTGTCACATGAGTGTCTCTAGGAACCTCGTATTCATTTATTGCTATCCGAGTGGGTTTTGCATATCTAATTCATGTCTGTCTGTCTGTCTGTTTGTGTCTGTCTGTGTTTGTGTCTGTCTGTCTGTCGGTCTGCCTGTCTGTCTGTCTGTCTGTCGGTCTGTCTGTCTGTCTTTCTGTCTGTCTGTCTGTCTGTCGGTCTGTCTGTCTGTCTGTGTTTGTGTCTGTCTGTCTGTCTGTCTGTCTGTCTGTGTGTCTGTCCGTCTGTGTGTCTGTCTGTCTGTGTGTCTGTGTGTCTGTCTGTCTGTCTGTCTATCTGTCTCAGTCTGTCAGTCTGTCTGTCTTCTACGAGGGGTGATCAAAAAGTTCTGCAAGTGAGTTAATAATGTGACTCGAAGAAATTTTGTGCACACAATCATCATTACATTCCCTCAAGCCATCTCTCATCAGCTTCTATGCACCGCTTCCGTCGCTTTTGACACATCTGGAAGTAGCTAAGATAATT
>CATNEM010000162.1:4510000-4612500 GCA_950096795.1 Macrostomum cliftonense
CATTTTGCATTGATAATATAAAACCTCCATATGGTAAAGCATCATTATTTAAGCAAGGGATCTAAAAACTGAAAAAACTGTATATCATTTTTGTTGCATTAATATAAAGTATAGGATATATCCTGGACCATAAAAATTCATATTAGTAAAAAATACATTATATTTTTAGGGGTAATAATAGTAATTTTCATCCTTTTGTAGTTTTAGATTTTATAAAATAAATATGTACTTTAATTTTTAAGAAAAAATATTTTGCCTAATTTTTATATATTTTTAAGATTTTAGGAAAAAATTACTAGACTAGAGACTATAAGTGTAGGATATCAAATTAATTAGCGTAGTGGTTAGAATAAGTTAGGGAAAGAATTACAGCAAAAACAAAGCTTTATTTAGCTAGAATCTACTCTTTAAATTTTTGGTACTGAAAAAATTAGACCAAAAAAGATACTTTGTATTTAACATATTAAGTATTTAAGGAAATTATTACCAGTGGTGTATCATTTTAAAGATCAATCTATTTGCAAAATTCTAAATAAAAAGCTCTACAAATACTGGTAAATACAAATTAGTAAATAAAAATATGACTCTTATTTAGTTGATAAATGCTTTACTCTAGTTAGGAAAATGACTTCTTACTTGAAAATTTTGACATACACATATAAATTTTAATCCCAGTATGGCACATATAGTGCGCATGGTATAGTGCAGGCACTCCTATGTTGCAAGGCAGAGCAAGGCAATGTGCAAGCTATTGCTAATGCTGTTGCTGCGCCACACTTTTGACCATATTAATGCAATCAATAAAATAGTGTTAACATCAAACTTTCAAACATTAAAAAGCAAAAAGTGTTGTAAAACTTTCAAGTTGCTCCATAATTTCATTCATAAGTACTACAAAAATATAGTCAGATTTACAAAAAGTTAATATTAGGAAATGTTTAGAATTATGTTCAATTTTATATATAATTTTTTTCAAATAAATGTCTCACTGAAAAGGTTTTGCTGTTGAAAAAATTGTTACTGTTGCTTTTTGTATATAAATAGGTACTTATGGTGCAGTTTAGTGCATAAGTGGGATCCTTATCTTGGGGCATGGCAAATAGGTTATTTTACCTAGATTTTTTGGCACACTGGATATGATTATGACTATCGAAGAAACTTCAAAATGCTTAACTAATCATAAATATTTAAATTAATATTCCCTTTTACCTAATCAAATATAATAAAAAATGATATAAACAAATATATTCATACAAGCTCAACTTGGAAAATTCAGTTGGCCATTGCAACAAAATTTGCAACTCACTTGGGGCAAAAGTTCAAATGACCAAAAAATGTCCTGCAAACCACTTCTTGCTGTTTCTTTCTACTTGCTACATTTTTAGTATTCTCCAAATTTTACACTTATACTTCCCATCTTATAACTTACCCCCTACATTTTGTGACTTACCCCTTGGATTTTGAAACTTACCCCTTCAATTTTACAACTTACCTCCCCAATTTTTACCATTTTTGCAACTTACATTGCCAATTTTGTGTCTTATATCAGCAATTTCGCAACTTACCCTGGTTAGCCACCAAATCAGTCAGCCAGGTTGGCCAACTTGGCCAACTGTTGTGCATGTATGAATATATTTGTAATACTGTTTGATTATGTTTTTACTAATCCTAAAATATCAATTTTGATATTAATAAAATGGAGATTAATATAAAATATGATAAGGTGCCAAACTTATACAATATAAAAAGTTTGCAATTAGATAAAACTAAATTTAATTGGTGATCTTACAAAAAAAGAATACATTAACCTATTCAAATTGATATCATAATCCTATCTTCTAAATAACCATGCTAAAATTTAATAAATCATTTTCCTTTTGTAGAAAATCATGGCATTATAGTTTGTGTGATTAACTAGTAGTATTGTAAATATTAAAAAATTTTAAATGATATTTATTTACTTTGTAAGGAATCAATATAAGAAAAGTTTTGATTTTATTTTCTTTCAGTAAAATTGTATTATTCAATTTTAAAATGCTGCAAAGCAATCTAGAATTATGTTTAAAATCTTTTTTAGCAGAAATATTGTTAGTAATATACAAGTAAATTAAAGAGTAATGTTTCTATCCATGATTTTTTTGGCTTTTGTGCAGTGACTTTGACTAGCTCAAGCTTCCCACTTCCTATCCCTAATGCCAATTCTGGATCCTAATCCTGATCCCAAAAATCTAACCCTGATTCCCAAATAATTTAACTTTGTCCAACTCCAACCCCCTAGTTACCACAGATTCTTAAAACTTTAAAGTGCCTAAATTGAACTTATAAAAAGTTTGTTCAAATTGATTTAAATCTAAGTAGGCTTTATTAATAGAAGAAGTGCCCAACGTCCCAATTTCTATGCATAAAATTTTATTAAATTTCAGCACCTGCTCGCAACAGGCGCACAAGACGCAGTGTCAGAGTGTGCTCAAGCCGACAGCAGCAACTGTCAAAGCAAACTGTTTGGCAACTGCATCATGCTAATTAGCTAATCTGTCTAGAGATACTCAGTTAGTGCTTTTTTAAGCAACCATTTTCCCAGAGACACTTTGCCATCACACACTATAAGATTTATTAATTAATAATCAGCCATTAGCTGGTAGTTATTTAGCAATGGCCACCGCCCATGGTGGCAACGGCGACGGCGGGTTAAGCCCGAGTTCCTGCAGTCAGCAGCTGGAACGTCGCAGCATCGAAGATCTACTAGCTGGCGAGGATTTGTCCTTTATGGACGATAGCAGTAGTTCGTCGCAGAATGGTTTGGACGATTCGACGGCAGTGTTTGATAATTCGGCGACTCTTGTTCGTCGGGCTGACGATTTGGACGAATTTGATTCGGCTGATGCGGCGGCGGATGTCGCATGGAGGCATCACCAATACCAGCAGCAGCAGCATCACCAGCTCTTCACCAATATTATTGGCCAGCACGTCAAACCCGACAGCTCGGTGAGCGCTTTAATTAATGTTTTAATTCATATTGCCGCAAGACTGCCCTTAATGGATCACTGATAGGTCAAAGCAGTCTGTTTAAGGATCGGCGGAAGGGTAGAAGCAGTCTGCTGAAGGATAGGAGGAAGGGTAGAAGCAGTCTGCTGAAGGATAGGAGGAAGGGTAGAAACAGTCTGCTGAAGGATAGGAGGAAGGGTAGAAGCAGTCTGCTGAAGGATAGGAGGAAGGGTAGAAACAGTCTGCTGAAGGATAGGAGGAAGGGTAGAAGCAGTCTGCTGAAGGATAGGAGGAAGGGTAGAAACAGTCTGCTGAAGGATAGGAGGAAGGGTAGAAACAGTCTGCTGAAGGATAGGAGGAAGGGTAGAAACAGTCTGCTGAAGGATAGGAGGAAGGGTAGAAACAGTCTGCTGAAGGATAGGAGGAAGGGTAGAAGCAGTCTGCTGAAGGATAGGAGGAAGGGTAGAAGCAGTCTGCTGAAGGATAGGAGGAAGGGTAGAAGCAGTCTGCTGAAGGATAGGAGGAAGGGTAGAAACAGTCTGCTGAAGGATAGGAGGAAGGGTAGAAACAGTCTGCTGAAGGATAGGAGGAAGGGTAGAAACAGTCTGCTGAAGGATAGGAGGAAGGGTAGAAACAGTCTGCTGAAGGATAGGAGGAAGGGTAGAAACAGTCTGCTGAAGGATAGGAGGAAGGGTAGAAGCAGTCTGCTGAAGGATAGGAGGAAGGGTAGAAACAGTCTGCTGAAGGATAGGAGGAAGGGTAGAAACAGTCTGCTGAAGGATAGGAGGAAGGGTAGAAACAGTCTGCTGAAGGATAGGAGGAAGGGTAGAAGCAGTCTGCTGAAGGATAGGAGGAAGGGTAGAAACAGTCTGCTGAAGGATAGGAGGAAGGGTAGAAACAGTCTGCTGAAGGATAGGAGGAAGGGTAGAAACAGTCTGCTGAAGGATAGGAGGAAGGGTAGAAACAGTCTGCTGAAGGATAGGAGGAAGGGTAGAAACAGTCTGCTGAAGGATAGGAGGAAGGGTAGAAACAGTCTGCTGAAGGATAGGAGGAAGGGTAGAAACAGTCTGCTGAAGGATAGGAGGAAGGGTAGAAACAGTCTGCTGAAGGATAGGAGGAAGGGTAGAAACAGTCTGCTGAAGGATAGGAGGAAGGGTAGAAACAGTCTGCTGAAGGATAGGAGGAAGGGTAGAAACAGTCTGCTGAAGGATCGGGGGAAGGGTAGAAACAGTCTGCTGAAGGATCGGGGGAAGGGTAGAAGCAGTCTGCTGAAGGATCGGGGGAAGGGTAGAAGCAGTCTGCTGAAGGATCGGGGGAAGGGTAGAAGCAGTCTGCTGAAGGATCGGGGGAAGGGTAGAAACAGTCTGCTGAAGGATCGGGGGAAGGGTAGAAACAGTCTGCTGAAGGATCGGGGGAAGGGTAGAAGCAGTCTGCTGAAGGATCGGGGGAAGGGTAGAAGCAGTCTGCTGAAGGATAGGAGGAAGGGTAGAAACAGTCTGCTGAAGGATAGGAGGAAGGGTAGAAACAGTCTGCTGAAGGATAGGAGGAAGGGTAGAAACAGTCTGCTGAAGGATAGGAGGAAGGGTAGAAACAGTCTGCTGAAGGATAGGAGGAAGGGTAGAAACAGTCTGCTGAAGGATAGGAGGAAGGGTAGAAACAGTCTGCTGAAGGATAGGAGGAAGGGTAGAAACAGTCTGCTGAAGGATCGGGGGAAGGGTAGAAGCAGTCTGCTGAAGGATCGGGGGAAGGGTAGAAACAGTCTGCTGAAGGATCGGGGGAAGGGTAGAAGCAGTCTGCTGAAGGATCGGGGGAAGGGTAGAAGCAGTCTGCTGAAGGATCGGGGGAAGGGTAGAAGCAGTCTGCTGAAGGATCGGGGGAAGGGTAGAAACAGTCTGCTCAAGGATCGGGGGAAGGGTAGAAGCAGTCTGCTGAAGGATCGGGGGAAGGGTAGAAACAGTCTGCAGAAGGATCGGGGGAAGGGTAGAAACAGTCTGCTCAAGGATCGGGGGAAGGGTAGAAACAGTCTGCTCAAGGATCGGGGGAAGGATTAGAAAAAATCTGGTGAAGTGCAAAGGGAAGAAGCTAAAGTACTTAACTTGTAAAACCAATTTGATTTTTTCGAACTTTGCAACGGGTCTTTGTTATTAAGCGTCTAGGTTATAAATTTTGATTATTTAAGTCTTGAATCTGTTTATTTAGATTTGATAAAATCCGCCACAATTTTTAATACTCCAAAAACTGAAATCAGCCAGGTTGCAATGCAAAAATAAAACGGATACATGTAGCAATGCAGAGTCATTTACTTTCTTTAAAGTTTTGACGCAATTTCGATGCATTAAAATGGCTTCTCGTAATGCGCTATAGTATGGTCAGACACTTGGGTTTGGGTTTTAGCTACGCAGTAGCTAATATGTAGTGTGCGCAGCTCTGTTAAATATCATGGAAAAGTTTGTTTTTAAATTTGAGTATTTAAACAAATCTCAATTAAGAATTTTAATCATCTTCTAATTGACTTTGCTCTTCCATTGCTAGTTAGCTAGACATCTGCTAGGCGTTTGTGTTGGAATTTTTGCCACCTGTTAGTGTAGGTTTCCTTACGCCAGATGTCATAAATCTGCGTATGCATTCGTGTCCCGCACGATTTTGCTTTGAATTGTATTAGTAACGCGACTAACTGATCGGTGTTAGATGACCTTATAATTCAAGGTCATTTAAATGCAAACTTAATATGCGTATCAGGAGCGCTACTGAAAGACAAACAGCTGCGATGTAGTACTAGTAGTAGACTCACAACTGAAGGATTTAAACGCTGCAGTGGGATTCCTTCTAAGGGATTGGAGCGGGACTCGCTACTGAGTGACTGGAGGGCTATAGCGGGACTTGCTACTGATTAACTGGAGGGCTGTAGCGGGACTCGCTACTGATTAACTGGAGGGCTATAGCGGGACTTGCTACTGAGGAACTGGAAGGCTGCGGGACTCGCTACTGAGTGATAGAAAGATGCATATGAAAAGAAAACTTATAAAAAGCAACTTTTGTTAAAAAAACATTCCACAGTTACTACTGGAGCGACTACTGTCCGACCAGCCTAATTGCGCTAGCGGCGCAGTCGTTAACGGCGGCAGCGGCGGCAGCAACAACAGCAATCGGTCGCCCGTCATCCAACGCAAACTGATCGATCCTAATTGGGCTTCGGCCGGCGCCAACGCCGATCAGCTCGACCAGGCGCCCGACGTCGACATTGTCGTCGACGATACAGATGACGACGTCGACGACAGAGACAACAAAGAGGAACAGCGTCCCGACAATCGGCTTCAACAATTGTCGCTGAGACACGACGACAACGACGCCGGCGGTGGTTTGCGCAGTCCGCCCGACGGCGGCTCCGACACCGAGTCGCTGCCGGAGAGCATCTATCATCAGCCGCCGAAGGCTGCCGACCGGGAAGCCGCCGCCCGACTGGCCCGTCGGCTCTACCTGCTTGAGGGCTTCAAATTCACCGACGTTGCCAAGCATCTGTCTAGGAAAAACGATTTCAATACTATTGTTGGCGAGGAGTACGCTAATAATTTTGATTTTGTTGGCGACACTTTGGACGCGGCGTTGCGCAAGTTTCTTAGCAGGTTCTGCCTGCTTGGCGACACCGCTGACCAGGTGAGTTCCGCGTTTATCATTATTCGTTCTTTGTTTAAATTACTGTATTTAGTCTACTGTACAACTTGTACGGCTGTACTTTCCCCTGGTGTGACCTCCTGTACAACCCCTTGTACGGCTGTACTCTCCCCTCCTGTGCCCTCCTGTACAACCCCTTGTACGGCTGTACTCTCCCCTCCTGTGCCCTCCTGTACAACCCCTTGTACGGCTGTACTCTCCCCTCCTGTGCCCTCCTGACAACCCCTTGTACAGCTGTACTCTCCCCTCCTGTACCCTCCTGTGCCCTCCTGTACAACCCCCTTGTACGGCTTTACTTTCCCCTGCCGTGTCCTACCGTTCAATTGTACTTTCTACCTTACCGCTGTGCCGTACTGTACAGCTTGTATGGATTCTACTTTAACGCTCTGCTTTCTCGTAAGACTTTCAAGGCAAAACTTTGCCGCTCTTATCTCTTGTAAAGCTTAGTTCCCCATATTTTCTCTATTCCCCCGCTCCTACCCAGCCAGTCATGATGATTCGCCAATTTAATATCCAAACGCGCATTCCCAGGAGCGAGTGCTGCTGCACTTCGCCAAATCCTATCTGCGCTGCAACCCGGACAGCTACCCGACGGCCGATTCCTGCCACACCCTGGCCTGCGCCCTGCTATTATTGAACAAAGACCTGCACGGCATGACTGGCCAGCGTATGACTAGCCAACAATTTATCGACAATCTAGCCAATCTAAACGAAGGGGATAATTATCCTCGCGAGGTGTTAAAATCCCTCTATCAGGCGATACGCGCCCAGCCAATTCTGCAGCCGGCCAGCGGGCCAATAGTGCCGCAGCATCTGCTGATGCAGCAGCCGCAGCAGCAGCCGCAGCAGCAGCCCAATATTGTGGCTAGCAACGGCGGCGGGATCTGCGTTCTAAGACCGACGCCCCAGCACGCCGCCTACAACGGCCCGTCGGCCGGTCTGTCCCTCGATTCCGCCGGCTCGTCGCCTAATCAGCTTCAGCAGCATTCGGATCAGCAAGGTCCCGGGTTCGAATTCCGTCGCGGTCAACTGTCGCGCAAGCAGATCCTCGACGCCGGCGGTCGTCGGACTAGAAAAGGTCGGCGAGCTTGGCGCCGACTCTACGGCGTGCTGGCTGATTTGCGACTGTCGTTGCACAAAGACGAAGCCGCTGCGGTCGCTGCCGCCGCGTCCTTAGACTCGTCGTCGACTTCAACGCCAGCCGCCGCAGTGGAGGAGCTGCGCGTCCATCACGCGCTAGCCAGTCCGGCTAGCGACTACGCAAAGCGTCGGCACGTCTGGCGACTCCGGCTGGCCAACGGGGCCGAGTATTTGATCCAGTGCCAGTCGGCTGAGGATCTCAACGAATGGGTGCTGGCCGTTAATCGGGCCGCCGCTCTGATGTCGTCGCCGGCGTTGCCGCCCCCTGTTGGCAGTCAGCCGGCGTCAGCCTACGCCAGGCCGCTGCTGCCCAGCGTGCCGAGTCATTTTGGCGCTGTTGAACAGCTGGAGCGGCACCAGGAGCAGGTTTGGGCTGACGCGTCTGATTGTTGATTTTGTCCTGGGAGGCTGTCCTAGGCTTAAGGGAAAGCGTCGAGTTATTTCCTTAGAATCCCTATGAGAATCCCTTCAGAAAACTCCCTGATCATCCCGCTGATAGTTTCCCTGTTAATCCTACTAGGAATCCCCCTGTTAATCCTACTAGGAATCCCCCTGTTAATCCTACTAGGAATCCCCCTGTTAATCCTACTAGGAATCCCCCTGTTAATCCTAGTTAGAATCCCCAAGTTTATCCTACTGAGAATCTTCCAGTTAATCCTACTGAGAATCTTCCAGTTAATCCTACTGAGAATCTTCCAGTCAATCCTACTGAGAATCTTCCAGTTAATCCTAGTGAGAATCTCCCATTTCATCCTACTGAGAATCTCCCAGTTAATACTAGTGAGAATCTCCCATTCAATACTACTGCGAAACTTCCAGTTAATTCTACTGAGATTCTTCCTCCGCTGGTTTTTCTCCTAGGAACCTCATACTAAGAACCATAAATCATACTAAGAATCTGGTTGAGAAATGTCTGTGTAGTATCCCAAAGAGTATCTCTTAGATAATCGTTTGAGAATCTCCCTGCTTATCCTTTAAGAAAAACCAATTGATTTCCTCTCGCCAATTCCGTCAGGTGCTGCAAATCGAACGCGAACTGCAATTCCTCTCCCCTAGCGGCAGCAACAGCAACATAGCCAGCAGCGGCAACGCTAATGGTGACAATAGCAACGTCGCGAGTTCGAATTCTTCATCGAGTCCGCCAGCAGCCGACTCCGCAGCCAACAACAACAACAGCAGCGGCGGCAGCGCCAGCTCCCCTTCCCCGGCTATACTACGCCGACAGAACTCCACCGGCAGTTCCAGCGGTTCGTCTTCTTCATCATCGGCAACTGCGCCGAGCGGCATCGAGCGGCAGCGTCACGTGACCTTCCTGCAGAACGAATTGGTCCGGTATAAAACCTACGTCAGACTGTTGGAATCGATGACTGTGACGGCGTCAGATTTTTACCAACAGCACCAGCAACAGCAGCAGAAGCACTATCAGCAGCAGCAGCAGCAATTGCAGCAATTGCAGATGCAACAAATGCACCTGCAGCAGTTGCAACAGTTGCATCAGCTGCAGCTGCCAGTTACGTCAGTCGCCGCCACCTCCGCTGCTGCTCCGACAATAAAAATGATTCAATCTCCGTTGCTAGAAGATTCTTCGACATCATCAGCATCATCATCATCAGCAGCAACAACAACAATGACAGTCACTTCTACGACCAATTCCCCGGATCCGCAGTCGCCAACCTTCGGGACGAGCGGCGCTTTTAAACCGCCATCAGCATCATCTGCTCAGGCGTCTAGCGGTACAACAGCTGACCTCTACGAGATTGTCTGATTTTTGTGTGTTTAAGGGGTATTGTACGAGCGTACGAGCTAGGTCGTTGGTTTGAAACTCTTCGATTGTTTCGAATTTTAATGTTTTGTTTTTAGTTTTTCTCTAGGGGTTTGATGTACATAAAGGTGTACATAAAAGTGAAAATATAACCGGTATGAGACCAGTCTTGTCTTGTCTTGTTTTACTGTGTCTATTTTGATTTATTTCTGCACAAGTTAATAATAATTTCTAGTATGATTTAACTACTATTAGTAGTTGTTTGGCGTGAGTTTTCGGGTTTTTTAAAAACTTTTTTGACTTGTCTAATATGGTAACAATTGGTTCTATATTTAATATTTTATTCTCCACAAATAAAACTTTACCCCAGTGAAAAACACATCTTCAACCCGTTGTTAATCTGTGTGAGTCTGTTATTCATAACCTGTATTTTTGTCTAGTCTAGTGTGTATAATTAATAAAATCTATACGAGATGGTTGCATGATTCTTTGTTTTATTGCCATGTCAATAAATTTTCTAGGAAAACTAGGTTACGGCCATAGACTCTCGTAAGAGCATCTGTCTAATGTCTAGTGTACAAGCTATACGATTGCTGTTCTTGGATGCTGTAAATGTACTTAGTTTAGACCCTATTGTCTATAGTTTTCTATGTTTTAACATCCGCTTCTACCATGAGAAAATTTTAGCCTTAACTATATTGTCTTCTTACTTTCACTTTTTTAATGTTCACTTTTGTCCTCATCCTGCCTTGCTTTCTGCTCGCTGTTGGTTTTTTGTTGTTTTCTTCTTTCGCAGAATTGACCAAACATTTAATCATCGAAACTGAATGAACCCGTGCTGGAAATTGCCCCGTGGTCGTTTTGCGTTTTTTTATACTGAAACGTGTTTTTTAATTTGCTTAAATTAGCGCACAGTTTAGCGTAGATTTTTGTTTTTTTTGTTTGTTATTGAATGTTTTAAGTTGCATCAAATTGATGATTAGCGCTGGCTGGATTATCGATTTAGCATGCTTCAGTGTGTGTGCGTGTGAGCTAGTGTGTGAGACGCGCTTAATTACCTCCTATATTGTTAGTCTCTTCCTCTGCTGCTTAACTGAATAATGCTGTGTCTTGACAATCGCAATCTTATGTACTGTAATTTCTCATGTACCTGTTCATAAAGTGTTGCCTCGGACATTTTTTTATACTTAGCAATTTTATTATATACTTAGTTTTGCGAAATTTTAATCTGTGTTTTAAATTTTTATTAACATATCGTTATTTAATGTAAGCCGGTTATTTTAAATTAGTATCGGGTGGCATCGATCAGCAATCTCAGCGATTTTAATTACAATTACAACTTTACGAGTATGTAAGCGCAATGTTTAGGTGTATTTTTAGTGTACGTTTTATTTGTTACTTTTTATCGTACATTATATTAGTACAATTAACTTTTCGTGCTATTATTTTCTTTGTTAATAAATCTCTGCGCGACTTGGAACTGGTTTTTAACAATTTTTTATCATTCAAAATTAATCAGAAAAATTCGCATCTCAATGAAAGTTCTTTGTATGCTACTATTGTGAATTGATTTCTCAAGTAGTATCTTAAGCTATTAAATTAAGTCGCTGGATTTTTAAAATTATTTTTTTGTTTTCTTTACTTTATCTCTTGCTGTTTTTGTTAACCAAAAGTTTCATTCAAAATTATCTCCGGTTCTCCGCTTCCCTTTTTCTAATCGTTTTCGGTGCGCGTATGGCGACAAACAATAACTAAGCCTTGTAATGTACAAGTAGTGACGGGCTTAATTATTTTACGCTATCGTTTTCTATTTCTGTGGTATTGTAATTACTAGTCGTTGAATCTGCAAGACAAAAATTCGCTTGAGAAAAAGAAGACCGTAGAGAATAACTGTTCAAGATGCCCAGTTTTATGCACATGTGTCTTGTTCGCTACGCCAATGCAATTCACTCGCACCTTAATTCTGTTCGACTGCACATTATTTCGAAAGAAAAATTTCTGTGCAGCGCTGCAAATGTTTGAGTGTAAAAATATATAACTTTCTATGTGCTTATTCAATTATTCTCTGATTGCATGGTTTCTCACGCAGCAAATTTCTAACACTTATACACTTACAGAGAGTATTTTGGCATTCTTTATTTTTTGCTCTTTAACAGTCGCAGAAAAATTTAGCTGCTTAAAAACTAAGTTGCTCTTAGTAATTTTATACAAATGCATAATAACTCATTTGCTTTGCATAATTATTAAGTGGTTAATACTTGTTAAATAATAGCTCTTCTAGCTACATGTTGGCATTAATGGGTTAGGTATCTGGCGATTTTGTACATATCTGGTTGTCAATCATTTAAGTCTTACAGAGTGTCAGAGAGAGAGTAATAAGTCTCATTACTCGACTAAAAGTAGTGTTATCGCCATAAATATGTTTCTTAATGGGATATGGGCTACGCATATTTGAACTAAAATTAGTGGTGATATTTGACAATCAGGAACGATTATATACTCGTTATATGGAAACTCAAATTTAGTCATATTGCAAAGAGAAAGTTTTTATTTTATTTGCTAGTTACAATAATTATTACTTATATTTATAAGTATAAAATATTATACTAAATTACTTTGCCTGGATAAGTCAGTAACACATTTGCTTTAAACAACAATTGCGTTATCATGTATTTTTAAGTTAGTAAAATTTCTCTTTTTTGCCTGTTGCCTTGAATTTAAGAATGAGTTTTTGTTGATCTTAATTGTGTTTGTTTAGTTACTAGAGTCTATAATTTATTTGTTAATTTCTTCTTTCTTGGTATTTTTATCTGTTTTTGACGCCCTTAGTTCTTTTATACTTATTTAGGTCAGGTTCAACAATATTTTTTCTGTGCTCACCAAGTTAGACAATAAAATGACAGTAAAATAATTGTTTTTAACCCTCATGCCATTTATAAAATATGTTGATTAACTTTTAACAGTCATGCAACGTAATGAAGGACACTGTAATTGGCAGCAATAGCAATGGTAAGATTCCCAACAAGATGGTATCAAATCATACACCAAAGGAAGACCAGTATATTGGACCCTACCGACTGGAAAAGACATTGGGTAAAGGACAAACAGGTAAGTGAAAACTATATTTTCACAAAAAATCGTATTTTACTTTAATTTCCAAGATTTTGCTAAATTATTGCAAAGCATTCAAAACAAAAGATCTAGATGCAAAATTTCATCCTAGACCTAGGTAAAATTTTTGGGTACTATTTAGATAATCAAACTGCTATAGCATTCTTACTATAGTATTCCTATTGCAAAAAACCCAGATCATAATTTTTTTATAAATATTAGGTCAATTTTGAACTCAAAAGCAATGTCTATTTATTTACTATAAGCCAAAAATGGAAAAACCCCTCTTGCCCTATCTCAATTTGCAAACTTCAATTCATGGTAGGTTGGGTTTTGGTAGATGGGGTGGGTGGGTGGGTGGTGGGGTGACTGGCCCAGATGATTTTCACTTCTTTCCTCTGTCCCTTTGTTATTTACTTTGTTAGTAATGTGACCATATAGTTAAAAAATTAGCACAACTATTTTCCAAAAGCAGTAGCCATTTTTTGGTACCTAGTAGCTATATGCAAAAAATGTTTTTGTAATGTATATTAGCATTCAAACTATTGCATTTATTATTATAAGTAAAGTACTGACATTACTATAGAAGCTATTGACATGCTAGATAATACATATTATATGCAAATTTATAGGGCCTATTAGATGCATAGAAGCATATATAATTTTTAATCCAAAATAGAAAAATTAAGCAAAACTAAACTATATCTGAATCTCTCTGATAAAAAACCTTAGCTCAGCTAATGTGCTACTAATAATTAGCTGGAATTTTTACTGTAAGCTACTAATGTCTTAACAATTGATAATCACTTAAATTGTTTAATAGTGCATTGCCTTTTTAGTATTAGTATAGCTTTAAGCTTGTTGGCTATATTTTAAAACTTGTTATTTTTACTTAAATAAAATCATTAAAAAGGATTAAATTATCCTTATCACTTAGTTTTATCTATTAAAAAGTTTTGCTTATAGCTATATTTGTGTCTGGTTATAAAATATGATGCTAGTATTACTATGATATTTTATCTTGTTAACAGTTGACTATTATTAGCTAGCCAATTTAAACTATTCCATTTAATAATATTAGTTGGAGCTACTTTATAACTTAAATTTTAATGCAAACAGTATGGATTAGAATTGAACATCTTGATGATATTTTAGTTATATTAGTTAGTGGATCATATTATTTTTAACTATTGAGTTCATATATATACTAATTGTGTTTTATTCTTTATTTTGCTTCTTGTTTTTTTAAAGGATTTTATATTCAAAATGAATATGAATGTGATTTTTTGCTAAAAATATTGTATTTACAATTAAAAGCACTTGATTTCTAAATGTAATTTTATTATAATGTATTTATTTGCAAAAAGATCTAATAATCTTTTTAGAATAATTTTAGGAGTATGCACTAATATTCTAAAAAATTGTAGCCATTCTTTAAGTAGACTTTACTCATATTTGTCATTTTCTATTCTTGTTTTATAGTCACTTTGCTTGTTTTATGCATTATTGGATTAATTGGATTAGGCCAAATGGCATAGTTTTTTTTTGCTATAAATCATGTTAATTGTGCAATGAGTGCATGTTAATTGTGTAAATTTATTATAAATAAAAACAAAAAAACTATGCGAATCAACTTTAGGGCAATTTTTGTAGCAATTTGCAAATCACAATTTTAAACATTTTGAGTTATAAATAAGCTATTTTTTGTAAAATTTTTCACTAATTCTCCTAAAGCATCATTGTCACAACCCCAATAATCACAGGACTAGTAAAGCTTGGCGTACACTGCATCTCCAGTCGCAAGGTGGCTATAAAAATTGTCAATCGAGAAAAACTATCCGAAAGTGTACTACAAAAGGTTGAACGCGAAATCGCCATTATGAAACTGATAGAGCACCCAAATGTGCTCGGCTTGTACGATGTTTATGACAATAAAAAATTCCTGTGAGTTTGTGGACATTCTGTCTGTACTTAATTTAATACTTGCGATCCTTATCTAGGTGGGATTGCCTCGTTAGGATTAGCTATCGTATAAAATTGTTATTTGGCTTCTCAATTGAACAGCTACCTAATCCTGGAGCACGTGTCCGGTGGAGAATTGTTCGATTATTTGGTTCGGAAAGGCCGTCTAACCCCGAAGGAGGCGCGCCGTTTTTTCAAACAGATTATATCGGCTCTGGACTTTTGTCACAAGCACTGCATTTGGTGAGGCGGGATTTATTATTATAAATTACTATAAAACCCTGTTATTGAGATTTTCTGCGCTGTACTCAACATTTTTAGTCATCGCGATCTGAAGCCGGAGAATCTGCTTCTAGACGAGCGGCACAACATCCGGGTTGCCGATTTCGGCATGGCCTCCCTTCAACCAGAGGGATCAATGCTGGAGACCAGCTGCGGGTGAGTATTGTTCGATATAACACATTTTTGTTAATGTTAGGGATTTTTAATTAGATTTTAAGTAATGTACAAAATTATTTAAGTAAAGAGATATATCTAAATTGGGTTCCGCATTAACCCGCTTTGATGCCAGTCATCCTTAACAAATAAACTATAGTCTTTTTTTCATAACTTACAAAAGTACTTATGGCGCTATGAAACTTTCGGTTTCAGTTCTCCTCACTACGCTTGTCCAGAAGTGATTCGGGTAAATTTAGTATTTTGTATTAATTGTTGTTGTTGTGCATGAAGGTAGCTGCTAGAGACTCTTTGCATTGCTGTTGTGGCCTGTGATACATTTATAAATAAGTTTTTATTATTATTTGTTTCCAAAATCTTTAGTGCGCTGCTAATCATTACCCATTACCCAAACCTTCACCAGCGCACTGCCACTGCCCTATTCCTCTGCCCCCTGAAGTTCAGTGCACTGCCCCTGCCCTATTCCTCTGCCCCCTGAAGTTCAGTGCACTGCCCCTGCCCTATTCCTCTGCCCCCTGAAGTTCAGTGCACTGCCCCTGCCCTATCCCTCCGCCCCCTGAAGTTCAGTGCACTGCCCCTGCCCTATCCCTCCGCCCCCTGAAGTTCAGTGCACTGCCCCTGCCCTATCCCTCCGCCCCCTGAAGTTCAGTGCACTGCCCCTGCCCTATCCCTCTGCCCCCTGAAGTTCAGTGCACTGCCCCTGTCCTATCCCTCTGCCCCCTGAAGTTCAGTGCACTGCCCCTGCCCTATCCCTCTGCCCCCTGAAGTTCAGTGCACTGCCCCTGCGTTATCCTACTGCCCCCCCCCTGATTGAATCTCTACTCAGCTATTCTGTTCTTTTCCACCTCTCAAAATTAATCATCAATGATATGTCTGTCAATCAAGTATGCAATTTTAAACCTTTACAATTATTATTGAATTGAAATTTATTTTGATGTGCCTTAGTTTTTGTAGTAAAAATTTTTTTGTCACTTACGATGCCTCTTAAAGCTGTGATGCGACGAATGGTTTTGGTGGTTTGTGTGACAGTTAGTTTTGGTTTTCTTTCTCTAGGAAAAAACATCGTCTTGTGTCAGTGGGACATATTGATAACTGATGCATTATTCATAGAAAAAAACTTTTTATATTGGCTTCTGGGTGGACAGTTTCGTGCGGAATTTCATTGCCGCCTTGCATATTTTAGTATTTTTATGATGCTGGTGACGATGGCGATATTCGAGTTTTTTTAGTTAAAAGTGTAGCTTCGCCTAACTTTTGCTAAACTGTCTGTCTGTCTGTCTAAGTAGTTTGCTACTTTCGATGCTATTTTTGTTATTTGTTCAATTTTATGCCTTCGATGTTAAACTAGCCCTCCTCTATGTTGCATCATAAATGGTTACAACCTACAAAAACAATTGCGCACGCGTTTTGCTGTCGTTGTAAAAGAAAAATTTGCGGCTTAGCGGCTGTCTTCAAAAGAAAAAAAACGTTAAGAACTGAATCGTTAGGATCGGATTTGCAACTAGCATAATCTCTGGGATCAGAATCATTGGGGATCAGGATCATTGGAGATCCGAATCATTGGGGATCAGGATCATTGGGATCAGGATCATTGGGGATCAGGATCGCTGGGATCAGAATCGCTGAGGATCTGAATCCTTGGGGATCAGGATCATTTGAGATCAGAATCATTGGGGGTCAGAATCATTGGGGATCAGGATCATTTGAGATCAGAATTATTGGAGATCAGAATCATTGGGGATCAGGATCATTGGGGATCAGAATCATTGGGGATCAGAATCATTAGGGATCAGAATCAATGAGGATCAGGATAAATGGGGATCAAATCGCTAAGGATCTGAATCATTAGGGATCAGAATCGTTGGGGATCAAGATCATCGGGATTAGAATCGCTGGGATCACAATTTTAAGGACCATTATCATTCGGATTATAATCTCTGGGATACAAAGCGCTAAAGTCAGAAACCTTCAGCTTTTCCGTCTTTTTCTTAAAAGTCTAATCTACAACCGGGAATTAGTGGTTAGTTAAGGACGCGGCCGAGTGACAGAGTGTGTTAGTGAGGTCGAGAGAGTGGCTTGAGGGGCCTAAGGGTTCAGTGTCTAATGGCTTCTGCTTCTTGTTTCCAAGTTACCCGGGCTGTCCCTGTCCCCATCCTTAGGCTCGTCCCGCTTCTCACGAACTGCAGCGCCAGCTAGCTTCCTTGCTGCTAACTTGGTAGTAGGTGTCCGCCTGCCTCCTGTCTGTGTGACGGATCTCAGGCCTCTTCTCCCCATCCTCCTTCCCCTGTTCCTCCTCTTCTTTTTAGCTTCTTCTTTTACTTTCACATTTACCTTCAAGTTTAGAAAAAATGTACTTTTTGACATCTAATTTTTTGTTAATCCACTAACTGTTTGTGTTATTAATTAAAAACTTTTTTCCTTTCTGGGATTTTTTTACTTTCAAATTTATGCTTCTTTTACATTGTAATGATTTTTTTCTATTAGCATTATCTTAGCATTGTGGGCCGCTCCAAGTTCCATCCGCTTTTTCTGCCTTTGGAGGCGCGATTTCTTAGTTTACGTTCTGTCTCTACAGCCTCAGCTGCCGGCTGCAACCTGTCAATCATTATTTTTTGTGCCTCCCTTTCTCTCCCTTTCTTTCTTGACTGCGCGTCCGCCCAGCTTCGCCCTTTTTTTGGGAGATTCAAAATTCACTTCCATTTGGCTGCGAAGAAGATGGAAGTCTGTTCTCTCGGCTTCTGTTAATGTTGTTTTTCTCTGAACCACACGAATTAGTAAAGTGCAGTCAAGCGAAGGCGGTTGCCTTGTAGTTGCAGTCCAATTGTACTTTTAATTTTTAAATGAGGTTTTGGTTAGAAATTTATGAAGCCAATCACTTATGCTATGGATCTGATTCTGATTATGTAAGTTTGAGTTACCAGTTGCTTAAATCGATACAGACAGATGTACAGAACACACCGAGAGACAGACAGACAGACAGACAGACAATACAGACAGAAAAGTTGCAAGTTGCTGAATTATAGGCTGAAAGGTCAATATGGGGACAGAAAAAAAATCGGGAAAAATGTGAAGTTTTGCGGGCGTGACTCATTAGCACTGACCTGCTGCGGTTGAGTGATTTTGATTTAAAAGCCTGGTGAAATGGGAGACAGGGATGCCCTACTGGGAGTGTTTTTAACTTCAAATTAAAAAGCATCAACGATTAAGAGTCGAAAATAATTTTGCCCAACACTTTGCCAGAAGGAACAGCTGGTTTTCGAGCTGGCATCGAGCTGAGGGCATGAAGTAGGAAATATTTTCACAGTGGATTGCTGTGTGGGGTTTGATAGAACACGTGATGGAATACTTGGTAAAATATTGACATTACACTGCGACACTTGTCAATAGTTGGCAAAATAATGGAAAGCCTTAATGAATCGAGGATGATGTTACTCGTTTGCGGACTGAAATTTTTTTTCTATATACGCCTGTCAATCAAAAATATGGCAATCAGTCATCGCATTGTTGGCGTCTGTCTGGTTTAGTGGAGCAGCCCTTGTCAGTCTCACAGCTAGTAAATGTTATATTCTCATTGCCATTCCCTCAAGTACTTCTGTACGAGTTCGAGCGTATGTCTGTCTGTCTGTCTGTCTGTCTGTGTCTGTCTGTCTGTCTATCTCTCTGTCTGTCTGTCTGTCCGTCTGTCTGTCTATCTATCTGTCTGTCTGCCTGTCTGTGTGTCTGTCTGTGTGTCTGTCTGTCTGTGTCTGTCTGTCTGTGTCTGTCTGTCTGTCTATCTCTCTGTCTGTCTGTCTGTCCGTCTGTCTGTGTGTGTCTGTCTATCTATCTCTCTGTCTGTCTGTCTGTCTGTCTGTCTGTCTGTCTGTCTGTGTCTGTCTGTCTATCTATCTCTCTGTCTGTCTGTCTGTCCGTCTGTCTGTCTATCTCTCTGTCTGTCTGTCTGTCCGTCTGTCTGTCTATCTATCTGTCTGTCTGCCTGTCTGTGTGTCTGTCTGTGTGTCTGTCTGTCTGTGTCTGTCTGTCTGTGTCTGTCTGTCTGTCTATCTCTCTGTCTGTCTGTCTGTCCGTCTGTCTGTGTGTGTCTGTCTATCTATCTCTCTGTCTGTCTGTCTGTCCGTCTGTCTGTCTATCTATCTGTCTGTCTGCCTGTCTGTGTGTCTGTCTGTGTGTCTGTCTGTCTGTCTGTCTATCTATCTGTCTGTCGGCCTGTCGGTCTGTCTGTCTGTCTGTCTGTCTGTCTGTCTGTGTCTGTCTGTCTATCTATCTCTCTGTCTGTCTGTCTGTCCGTCTGTCTGTCTATCTATTTGTCTGTCTGCCTGTCTGTCTGTCTGTCTGTGTGTCTGTCTGTCTGTCTGTCTGTCTGTCTGTCTGTCTGTCTGTCTGTCTGTCTGTCTATCTATCTCTCTGTCTGTCTGTCTGTCTGTCCGTCTGTCTGTCCGTCTGTCTGTCTGTCCGTCTGTCTATTTCTGTCTGTCCGTCTGTCTGTCTGTCTGTCTGTCTGTCTATCTACGTCTGTCCGTCTGTCTGTCTATCTGTCTGTCTGTCTGTCAGCGTGTCTTTCTGTCCGTCTGTCTCACTATCTACGAAAGCTGTTAACAAACTAGCTGAGTGGGTTTCGAAAGTTTTTAGCCATTCAGTGAGACGACTAAATGAGCGAAGTAGGGTTAGAAAGACAGACAGATGGGATAAACTTTTTATGCACTATTTTTCTGCTCATGCCATTTGCTGAGACTTGATCCAGCTCTCACTGAACCGACAGCTTTTTTCGTCTGCTCCACTCTTATCAATAAATAAAGTGGATGTAGCCTCATGCGTGTCTATATATATATATATGCCCTACTCTGCTGTAATTTTATCCCTGAAATACTCTGCGAAGGATGTCTGCATGGCAGATCCTGTGCTTCGTGCTCCGCCTCCCAACAACTTCCCAACCCACCTTCGCCTCTCTTCCCTTCTGTCTGTCTGTCTCTGCCTCTCTCTATCCTTTCTACCTCCTTTCTCTAAACTGTCTACTGTAGTGACTCAGCTGCGCTCGCATTTTAGACTGCACTTGGAGACGGACTGGCATTTAGTCCCGTTATTATTGAAGAAAATTAATTTCCGTATATTTTCGTGATTTTTCTAAGCGATTAGGCTGTTGGCCTTTGGGCTGTGTTTAGTTAGTTATTTATTCACTTGCTAGTTATTGGGGCTGTTTTTTTAGCCTTCTTTATTGGTTGTTTATTAGTTTTTCCTGCATGATTATTGCAGCGAATGAAAGCTGTTTTTGCGTAGCTTTTTCTACTCGTCTGTGTTTATTTTCCTGACTTACTTGCACTGTCTTTCTCAGAGTGTCTCCATTATTTTATCCCTTCTTTTTGTCCCCCTCATTGTGTCCCCCTCATTGTGGCCCCCTCATTTTGTACACCTCATTGTGTCCCCCTCATTGTGTCCCCCTCATTGTGTCCCCCTCATCGTGTCCCCCTCATTGTGTCCCCTTCATTGTGTCCCCCTCATTGTGTCCCCCTCATTGCGTCTCCCTCATTGTGTCCCCCTCATTGTGTCCCCCTCATTGTGTACACCTCATTGTGTCCCCCTCATTGTGTCCCCCTCATTGTGTCCCCCTCATCGTGTCCCCCTCATTGTGTCCCCTTCATTGTGTCCCCCTCATTGTGTCCCCCTCATTGCGTCTCCCTCATTGTGTCCCCCTCATTGTGGCCCCCTCATTTTGTACACCTCATTGTGTCCCCCTCATTGTGTCCCCCTCATTGTGTCCCCCTCATTGTGTCCACCTCATCGTGTCTACTTATTTAGTCCCCCTCATCGTGTCTACTCATTTAGTCCCCCTCATTGTCTCCCTCATTCTGTCGCCTTCATTTTGTCCCCCTCATTCTCCCCCCCTCATTTTGTCTCCTTCAGACTCCTCAGAGTGCACCCTTGCCATCGCTTAACACTCCCTGCATCGGATTAATCTTCCTTACCACTTTTTCTCTGCCTCATTTTATCTTGTCGCTCGTAGTCGTAATCTCCCTCCCAAATACTAGAAATAAAAGCTTCTTTTTTGCCGTCTATTCAGCATTAGACTGACCACAGTCTGCCCTGACTTCGATTTATTTCCTAGAAAGTCGTCATAGTTACCGAATCCATCAATACAGAGTGTAATGCATCAGACTGATAATGACATTCAGCACACCCGAAACCCCCAGGGCGGCCATAGGCGCTCTCAGCTTAGTTAGCAATCAATTTTTTTTCCAGTCAGGTGATTTTTTCAACCCTTCGCTTACGCCCCTTTCTTTTCTCCTACTTCTCTATCCAAGACTTTCTTTCGTTATGACACCTGCACCCGGTCCCGGGCCCGTTCTTTAACCTTGTCGGCCTGTCATATCGCCTTTTTTGTGCCGCTGCAATTGACAAAAACGCCATCTGGTACCAGGCTTCGCACTCTAGTTGCTGTTCTGTCAGGAGCCTAGGAAGGGATAACTGTTGTGGGATAACTAACCAAGGCTGTCGCCTTGTTAACTTTTCCGGTTTTAGTGGTGCATTTGGACTTCTTGCGGGTGGGGTAAGAGTTATGTAAAATTCAAATTCTAGATGGAAGGATAAGAATCTTAAAAAACTGGGATAATTCGTGGGATTAAGGTTCTTAATGGGATAATTTATTCTATTTAGATTCTAAATGGAATAATTCGTGGGATTTTAGATTCTAAATGGGACAATTCGTGGGATTTTAGATTCTAAATAGGATAATTCGTGGGATTTAGATTCCAAATGGGATAATTCGTGGGATTTAGATTCCAAATGGGATAATTCGTGGGATTTCGATTCCAAATGGGATAATTCGTGGGATTTAGATTCTAAATGGGATAATTCGTGGGATTTAGATTCCAAATGGGATAATTCGTGGGATTTAGATTCCAAATGGGATAATTCGTGGGATTTAGATTCCAAATGGGATAATTCGTGGGATTTAGATTCCAAATGGGATAATTCGTGGGATTTAGATTCCAAATGGGATAATTCGTGGGATTTAGATTCCAAATGGGATAATTCGTGGGATTTAGATTCCAAATGGGATAATTCGTGGGATTTCGATTCTAAACGGGATCATTTAAGGGATTTCGATTCTAAACGGGATAATTTAAGGGATTTCGATTCTAAATGAGATTATTCGTTGGATTTAGATTTTAAATGCGATAATTTATGTGATTTCTATTCTAAATAGGGATAATAATTGGGTTTGACATTCTAAATAACATAGTTCATGAAATTATTGATGTGAGAATTCTTTAGTATATCTATTCTAATTGGTGAGAATAAAATTATTGAATTAATGTTTGCTAAAGGATAATTTTAAGTTACTTAAATGCAAAGAATTTAAATTTAATCAACCATTTGATCATTATATAATAGTAAGAGTTGTTGAAATTAAGTGAAGGCTGGATAGCAACCAAAAAGGATTTGATAATTAAATTTTATTTCCACAACGCTACTATCATTCAGTTGCTTAATAATAAATGCTGCGCTGGCTTCTTTTATCAATAAAATATCGAATTTTATGGTTGAAAATTATTAAAAAGCCAGCTGCGATCGCGATTTTTGCATTCTTAGCTTCCACTTTTTCGTGTGGACTTACCAGATTCTAAGCTTTTAGGTCTCCATGGTTGAGTATTTATCGACCAAACTCCCTAACTAATAGAATTTTTAGGGGACAGCGCATAGCTAAGCTAATGATAATAATTCTATTATGTATATATATATATATACATATAATAATGCACTAATTAGCGTGGTAAGCTAATGCCACACTCAAATCCCGAGTCTGCCTCCCTCTTTTACTTCCCTGCCCCTCCAAACCCTGGCTTGATGCGTTCTTTGCCCTCCCCGCAGCTCATCAACTGATTCTAGCTACGATCCGGTAGATGCGAAATTATGAAACTAGATTTTTTAGTAGTAACTAAATTTACTAAATTTGCCAATCTTAGCTTTCAGTAAGATACGCTTGGCTTGACTTTGCTTCGAATTTGAACTTTTGTTTTGTATACGCCAGCTAGTAAGTAGGGTTAGAACTGTAGGGATGACATCGGGGCGATGTCAGCGTCAACCCGTAACTTTTTGGTTGGTAAAGACGGATGGCTGCCTGCCTACCTTGCCTACTTACTTGCTGGATTTTGGAACTCCCCTATACTGTCTTTCCTTCCTAACGTTGGTTGGGATTCTGTTTTAGTTGTCTCGTCCTAGTTCCCGGGGGACACTTTTCAATTCTCCGCTCTCCCCTACCATTTTGCGTCCTCGCCATCTGCTTCATCACTTCCCTCCCCTGTGTGGGCAGAGCCGCTGCTTGCTTCTGGAGTGTTCGCCCGCAAGCTTTTTACTAAGGTCGTTCTTGGCTTCTGCCCCACCTCACACCGACTAGCGTTATGACCTCACATCTGCCTTTTGGGTGGGGATCCGTTTCTGCCCCCGCGTGCCTACCCTGTACCCCATTCGCCGCTACCCTGTAAGTGTTTGTTTTATTAGCAGATTTTTATGGCGCGCCACTAACTAAAAGTGACTCATTTTGTACCTGCTTGCTGCTGGATTTATTTATTGCTATATCTATTCAGGTCTATTTTGCTGCCTAATATAGAGACTGTAGCCTTACTTCAGTTTATTCGGACATTTTTCTGCGTTTTTCTTTCTTTTTCTGTGTATCTCTGTTTCGTCTGTGTTTTCTGCTTCTGTGTTTCTCTGTTTAGTATGTTTTCTGCTTCTGTATTTCTCTGTTTCGTCTGTGTTTTCTGCTTCTGTGTTTCTTTGTTTAGTCTGTGTTTTCTGCTTCTGTGTTTCTCTGTTTAGTATGTGTTTTCTGCTTCTGTATTTCTCTGTTTCGTCTGTGTTTTCTGCTTCTGTGTTTCGCTGTTGTGTCTGTGTTTTCTGCTTCTGTGTTTCTCTGTTTAGTATGCGTTTTCTGTTTTTGTGTTTCTCTGTTTAGTATGCGTTTTCTGTTTTTGTGTTTCTCTGTTCTGTTTGTGTTTTCTGCTTTTGTGTTTCTATGGTCTGTGTTTTCTCTTTTAATGAGTTGCTATCTTTCTTTGTCTGCAATATAATGCCCGTCTGCTCTTGTCTTTCAGCCAGTTTACCAATCTACGAGTACATGCCTGCTCTTTCACTAAGTTTCTCTCCTTGGATTTTTATTTCCAACTAAGTATCTTACTGGTGTGTCTTGTAAATTATAAAATTCACTCTACATATCGGCTAGCCCTTGGAATTAATTGTTGACTTTAATTTGAATTCTGGAATATTTTTTTTCACTAAAACAGCTCGATTTAGCAAGAAATTTATTGGTCTTTCTTGTTCAGTGCGCGTATTAAGTTTGCTCTGTACTGCGCTTTGATTGAGCGGCAACATATTTTTTGCTGCGTGCACTATAAAACAGTGATTAAAAAAACACAAAAGTATGCGCCCTCTTCCGCTGCTGATAGGCAAGGTAAAGGGTGCGCGAGCCAAATTAATAAGCAAATAGTTTCTCTGCATCGCCTTCAACTAGCCAGTTTCTTTTTGTGGCGCTTTCTCTGCTGCTGCTGCTGCTGCTGCTGCTGCTGCTGCTGCTGCTGCTGCTGCTGCTGCTGCTGCTGCTGCTGCTGCTGCTTGATTCGCCCACTAGATCTCCCTGCCTGCCAGTTCTTTATGATTTATTTTCTCGCCTCGCCATACGCGTTACTGAACGGATTGGTTCGCCGAAGCGGCCATTCTTTTTTGGGGAAGGGGAGGGTTGGGAAATAGCCACGCCGATGGGTGTTAGTCTTCACTTCCGCCTTGGTTTGGAGTGCGGTCTTTAGAGTGCTAACTGGTTTTTTCTTCTTTTAGTTGGGTGCCGGATGCTTCCTTTTTGGACCTGATTGCGTAGGGGGTGGTCGGTTGAATAGCCTTTTTTGTTGCACTTTTGTCATTTTTGCTAGGCATTTAGCTTTTAGTTCTTTTTATAGCCGACATCCTTTCAGATCCTCATGCTGATCCCTTAAGATCGTCATGCTGATCCCTTCAGATCGTCATGCAGATCCCTTAAGATCGTCATGCTGATCCCTTCAGATCGTCATGCTGATCCCTTCAGATCCCCATGCTGATCCCTTCATATCCTCATGCTGATCCCTTCAGATCCTTAAGCTGATCCCTTCAGATCCTCATGCTGATCCCTTCAGATCCCCATGCTGATAGCCCGAATAACTTATCCCCATCCGCTTTTAGATCCTTAGTTGCCGTCTTTAATCCCTTTCTGCGTTGGCATCCGCATTTTGATGAAGCTGCAAACATATCGGATGCTAAAATTCTGTTTGCCTCTGACTATATTAACAGTCCTGATTTATTCCGTCTTCAAAGGCACCTCTATTTTTTACGTAAGAATCCTAGATTGGATGCTTCAATATGCAAATTTCTAAGCACGTTGCGATGATAGCTGATTGGCTTCTGTGCTGCTTTTCTTCAGATCGTATTTCCAACTATATTGCCATCACGGTTTCATCGAATATTTACTAGCCGTCGTTTTATAAAGTGCAGAAATGGCCAGGCAGAACATTAAAGGTTTAGAATCAATATTTTATTCCTATTTTGCATTCAAAGTCACGAACTAGCTCTGTTTGTGCTGCGGGTAGGGCACAGCCAGATTATTTAGATCAGCTATTAATTGTTATTGAGATCAAAAGCTATTTTGGAAGTAAAAATGTTTGCATTGGCTTGATGGCAATGTGCTTGCAAGCAGTGATTTTCTACCGTTTACGAATTTATCACGTTTATTTGAAGCAGGTTTTGCTACTTTTTCAATCCCATATGATCTTTTTTAAAGGTGGATTGTGCGGCCAAAAATTAAAAAACCCAGTCAGCGAGGACTGCGTGTGGCGGCCCCCAACCCCTTCCCCCAGTCTAAGAGGACTGCGTGTGTTGGCCCCCAACCCCTCCCCCCAGTCTAAGAGGACTGCGTGTGTTGGCCCCCAACCCCTCCCCCCAGTCTAAGAGGACTGCGTGTGTTGGCCCCCAACCCCTTCCCCCAGTCTAAGAGGACTGCGTGTGGCGGCCCCCAACCCCTTCCCCCAGTCTAAGAGGACTGCGTGTGTTGGCCCCCAACCCCTCCCCCCAGTCTAAGAGGACTGCGTGTGGCGGCCCCCAACCCCTTCCCCCAGTCTAAGAGGACTGCGTGTGTTGGCCCCCAACCCCTCCCCCCAGTCTAAGAGGACTGCGTGTGGCGGCCCCCAACCCCTCCCCCCAGTCTAAGAGGACTGCGTGTGTTGACCCCCAAACCCCTCCCCCCAGTCTAAGAGGACTGCGTGTGTTGACCCCCAACCCCTCCCCCCAATCTAAGAGGACTGCGTGTGTTGGCCCCCAAACCCCTCCCCCCAATCTAAGAGGACTGCGTGTGTTGGCCCCCAACCCCTCCCCCCAGTCTAAGAGGACTGCGCTATAACTCTTTGCCTTAGTTGAATATACTCCAGACATAAATTAGTATAAAGTTATTTGTCCAACAGTGAGATTTTAATTTTAGAGTTTTTGCACTTATAATCTAAATTATACTCTTATTAGTACAGTTTCCTGAGTTCATTAGTTGTTTGACAAAATATAGTTTTGTTTCAGCACTGATGGTCAAGGGAATTAGGTAGAGAGTAGAGAGAGAGCTTTCGCTTCAAATAGAACTAAGCAGTGTTAATGTATTCATATCGGTCCCAGAGCTCTCTACTGACCCAGCAGCGTAGGCGCAGGATCAATAGCGCCGCTCGAGCCTGTGTAACCTAGAGCAAAATCCCCCTGCCCTCAGACTAATCCCATTTTCTCGCCGGCTTGTCGCGCCAGAAAATACGTGGAAATGAATAGACTGAAAGCTGCGAGAGAGGCGGGGAACACAGATTGAACAAAATCGCATGAGCGGGAATTGCGAAAAGGTTCCCAAACGGTGCTGCAGAATGATGATGCTTTGAATAGCAAGGGATTTTTCTCTGGGCTTTGTGTGTCTTCTGCTTCGTCTGTTTGTTTCGGATCTGTGTGTGTGTGCTTGTTCGGCTTTGTGGATTATGCATTTATTGTGTAGTCGGTTTATATTTGCAGTACTGCAATAATCTCTTTGGGCTGATGAGGCGTGTGTAATCCACTATTTTCTGTCTTATTTTGATGACTAGTGCATTCCGAAACTTGCTGTGTTTTCCCCCCTTTCGGCTTTTCAAGTTAATCCTCTATTCATATTATTTTGGCCATATCGTAAATTGTTGTGCTTCACTTTTTCGCATCATTTTTTAGTTTACTAATAGTAGCATGTAGCATGCGTGCTAACTTAAATTAAAGTTTATTGTTTATATTGATTTGACAGGGTGAAAAATATGACGGCAGAAAGGCGGACATCTGGAGCACCGGGGTTATTCTGTACGCCCTACTTGTGGTGAGTGATTTCTAACAATTATTAGAGTTTTTTTTCGTTTTTTATGCTCGTTTTTTTACTTTCACTGTAAAATTAGGCGATTCACCCTCCAGACTATCAGAAATATTTGCAGTGTTAAAGTGCAGTCCACCTAAGCCCCTCACCCAGTCTATCAGCGGGTTGTACAGTCCGCCTAACCCCCTCACCCAGTCTATCAGCGGGTTGTACAGTCCACCTAACCCCCCTCACCCAGTCTATCAGCGGGTTGTACAGTCCGCCTAACCCCCCCCTCACCCAGTCTATCAGCGGGTTGTACAGTCCGCCTAACCCCCTCACCCAGTCTATCAGCGGGTTGTACAGTCCGCCTAACCCCCCTTCACCCAGTCTATGAGCGGGTTGTACAGTCCACCTACCCCCCCTCACCCAGTCTATCAGCGGGTTGTACAGTCCGCCTAACCCCCTCACCCAGTCTATCAGCGGGTTGTACAGTCCGCCTAACCCCCCCTCACCCAGTCTATCAGCGGGTTGTACAGTCCGCCTAACCCCCTCACCCAGTCTATCAGCGGGTTGTACAGTCCGCCTAACCCCCTCACCCAGTCTATCAGCGGGTTGTACAGTCCGCCTAACCCCCCCTCACCCAGTCTATCAGCGGGTTGTACAGTCCGCCTAACCCCCTCACCCAGTCTATCAGCGGGTTGTTCAGTCCGCCTAACCCCCTCACCCAGTCAATCAGCGGGTTGTTCAGTCCGCCTAACCCCCCCTCACCCAGTCTATGAGCGGGTTGTACAGTCCACCTAACCCCCCCTCACCCAGTCTATGAGCGGGTTGTTCAGTCCGCCTAACCCCCCCTCACCCAGTCTATGAGCGGGTTGTACAGTCCGCCTAACCCCCTCACCCAGTCTATGAGCGGGTTGTACAGTCCGCCTAACCCCCTCACCCAGTCAATCAGCGGGTTGTACAGTACGCCTAACCCCCTCACCCAGTCTATCAGCGGGTTGTTCAGTCCACCTAACCCCCCCCTCACCCAGTCTATGAGCGGATTGTTCAGTCCACCTAACCCCCCCCCCCTCACCCAGTCTATGAGCGGGTTGTACAGTACGCCTAACCCCCTCACCCAGTCTATCAGCGGGTTGTACAGTCCACCTAACCCCCCTCACCCAGTCTATCAGCGGGTTGTACAGTCCGCCTAACCCCCCCCCCCCTCACCCAGTCTATCAGCGGGTTGTACAGTCCGCCTAACCCCCTCACCCAGTCTATCAGCGGGTTGTACAGTCCGCCTAACCCCCCCCTCACCCAGTCTATGAGCGGGTTGTTCAGTCCACCTAACCCCCCCTCACCCAGTCTATGAGCGGGTTGTACAGTCCACCTAACCCCCCCTCACCCAGTCTATGAGCGGGTTGTACAGTCCACCTAACCCCCCCTCACCCAGTCTATCAGCGGGTTGTACAGTACGCCTAACCCCCTCACCCAGTCAATCAGCGGGTTGTACAGTACGCCTAACCCCCTCACCCAGTCTATCAGCGGGTTGTACAGTCCACCTAACCCCCCTCACCCAGTCTATCAGCGGGTTGTACAGTCCGCCTAACCCCCCCCCCCTCACCCAGTCTATCAGCGGGTTGTACAGTCCGCCTAACCCCCTCACCCAGTCTATCAGCGGGTTGTACAGTCCGCCTAACCCCCCCTCACCCAGTCTATGAGCGGGTTGTACAGTCCACCTAACCCCCCCTCACCCAGTCTATCAGCGGGTTGTACAGTCCGCCTAACCCCCTCACCCAGTCAATCAGCGGGTTGTACAGTCCGCCTAACCCCCTCACCCAGTCAATCAGCGGGTTGTTCAGTCTATCCCCCAACCTCCCTCAGTTAAATTATCGATCTGAAGTTGGTGAGTTTGGCCAAACAATTCGCAAACAACCCCAATTGTCACAGGGCGCCCTGCCGTTTGACGACGACAATTTGCGCAATCTATTAGAAAAAGTGAAGAAAGGCGTGTTCCACATTCCGCACTTTGTGCCGGCCGATGCTCAGCAACTGCTCAGGGCTATGGTTGAGGTTGACCCGGCGCGTAGGATTAGTGTAAGTGCCTTGTTGCTGGGATAGTGTTATTGTAACTACCTTAAGACAATGCATAAGTACTTTTTATCGATTCATCTTTTGTTTAATTTCAGCTGGAAAATGTACTCAAGCATCCTTGGGTCACTGCGTAAGTAAACAAACACAATCGCTAAATATGTTTGTATTTGATGAAGCCATTTATCTAACAATAAGATTAGCCATTTGCCTTCTACAATATATCCTTATTTTACCTAATCTATTTTAAAAGTCCACCCCTTCAAATTCTCCACCGTCTGTGAAATCCGCCCCTTTAAATTCTCCACCGTCTGTTAAATCCGCCCCTTCAAATTCTCCACCATCTGTTCAATCGGCCCCTTCAAATTCTCCGCCTTCTGTTAAATCCGCCCTTCCAATTCTTCACCGTCTGTTAAATCCGCCCCTTCCAATTCTCCACCGTCTGTTAAATCCGCCCCTTCCAATTCTCCGCCCCCGGTTAAATCCGCCACTGCAGCGACAACGAGGTGCAGCTAAGCACGGAGACTCACATGATCAGCGCGGTGGCCACCAGCGTGATCCAATCCAAGGAGGACATCGATCCGGACATATTTAATACTATGACCTCGCTGCAGTGCTTCCAAGATCGGGACCGGCTTACTAAGGAGCTGCTGTCGCCGCAGCACAACACCGAGAAGGTTTGGGAGGCAACTGTTTTATTGGCTCACACGTTGGATGCATTTTATAGTGTGTCAGACCTGTAGGTCATACTGGGTCATATCAGTAGGTCATACTGGGTCATATCAGTAGGTCATACTGGGTCATATCAGTAGGTCATACTGGGTCATATCAGTAGGTCATACTGGGTCATATCAGTAGGTCATACTGGGTCATATCAGTAGGTCATACTGGGTCATATCAGTAGGTCATACTGGGTCATCAGTAGGTCATACTGGGTCATATCAGTAGGTCATACCGGGTCATATCAGTAGGTCATACTGGGTCATATCAGTAGATCATACTGGGTCATATCAGTACGTCATACTGGGTCATATCAGTAGGTCATACTGGGTCATATCAGTAGGTCATACTGGGTCATATCAGTAGGTCATACTGGGTCATATCAGTAGGTCATACTGGGTCACATCACTAGGTCATACTGGGTCATATCAGTAGGTCATACTGGGTCATATCAGTAGGTCACACTGGGTCATATAAGTAGGTCATACTGGGTCATATCAGTAGGTCATACTGGGTCATATCAGTAGGTCATACTGGGTCATATCAGTAGGTCATACTGGGTCATATATCCTACACTCACCCCAATCAAAGGTCATCTACTTCCTGCTGATGGACCGGAAGCTCCGCAACCCGTGCCTAGACGATCCCGAGGAGATTCGCAGCCGAAACGGCACGCCGGATCCGCCAAGGAAGCGGACCGACTCGCTGCGTCTGCACGCCAACAGCGTCTGCGGCTCCCCGCAGCTGGGCTACCGGCTCAGCGAGGGCTCCCCCGTGGCCGGCCGGCGCGCCTTGACCGTCCAGTCCTACCGGAAATCCTCGGCCGGATCGGCTTCAATCGGAGCTGCTGCAGCGGCCGCGGCGAGTCCCGCTGCTTCCAGACGTCCGCCGCCGACGCCGCCGTCGACGCCGCTGACTGGACGCTCCTCGGCGTCGGGCGGAGCTTCCGGCTCCTCGGCGTCAACCGCGGCCTCGCCGGAGCAGCAGCAGCAGCCGGGCTGGCGGTCGCGATTGAATTCGTTGAAGACGTCGCTTGCCACCACGCTGGGGACGCCGAGGTTTCATCGGCGAAGCAAGCAGCACCAGCACCAGCAGCAGCAGCTGCAGCAGCAGCATCAGCATCAGCATCAGCATCAGCATCATCAGCATCAACAGTCAATCATGCTAGCGTCGGGGACAACGCCAGAGGCCAGCCCGGAACTGTCGCGCCGGTCCTGGTTCACCGCTTTCCTGCCAGGAGGCGGCGGGCATCACGCTGGAGGCCACCAGCATCAGCATCACGGCGGGGTGAGTCGCTGATTTTAGCCAGACTTTTTCGACTCTTTTTTCAGCATAATTTCCATTAAAATCTCGTCTAAAGGCCGCTCCTTTTCGCCCCTAGCCTACCGTATCGGCCCTAGCCGTTAAATCCTCCTTTCCGCTCCTATTGATCCTAATATCCTCCTTTCCGCCCCTAATAACACTAAAATCCCCCTTTCCGCCCTTATTGATCCTAAAATCCTCCTTTCCGCTCCTATTGATCCTAAAATCCTCCTTTCCGCCCCTAATGACACTAAAATCCCCCTTCCTGCCCCTATATTGATCCTAAAATTCCCCTCCGTCACTATTGATCCTAAAATCCCCCTTTCCGCCCTTATTGATCCTAAAATCCTCCTTTCCGCTCCTATTGATCCTAAAATCCTCCTTTCCGCCCCTAATGACACTAAAATCCCCCTTCCTGCCCCTATATTGATCCTAAAATTCCCCTCCGTCACTATTGATCCTAAAATCCCCCTTTCCGCCCTTATTGATCCTAAAATCCTCCTTTCCGCTCCTATTGATCCTAAAATCCTCCTTTCCGCCCCTAATGACACTAAAATCCCCCTTCCTGCCCCTATATTGATCCTAAAATTCCCCTCCGTCACTATTGATCCTAAAATCCCCCTTTCCGCCCTTATTGATCCTAAAATCCTCCTTTCCGCTCCTATTGATCCTAAAATCCTCTTTTCCGCCCCTAATGACACTAAAATCCCCCTTCCTACCCCTATATTGATCCTAAAATTCCCCTCCGTCACTATTGATCCTAAAATCCCCCTTTCCGCCCTTATTGATCCTAAAATCCTCCTTTCCGCTCCTATTGATCCTAAAATTTCCCTTTCCGCCCCTATGCATCCTAAAATCCCCCTTTCCGTCACTATTGATCCTAAAATCCCCTTTTCCGTCCCTCTTGATCCTAAAATCCCCCTTTTCGTCACTATTGATCCTAAAATCCCCCTTTCCATCACTATTGATCCTAAAATCCCCCTTTCCGTCACTATTGATCCTAAAATCCCCCTTTCCGCCCCTATTGATCCTAAAATCCCCTTTCCGTCCCTCTTGATCCTAAAATCCCCCTTTCCGTCACTATTGATCCTAAAATCCCCCTTTCCGTCACTATTGATTGATCCTAAAATCCCCCTTTCCGCCCCTATTGATCCTAAAATCCCCTTTCCGCCCCTATTGATCCTAAAATCCCCCTTTCCGTCACTATTGATCCTAAAATCCCCCTTTCCGTCACTATTGATCCTAAAATCCCCCTTTCCATCACTTTTGATCCTAAAATCCCCATTTCCGTCACTATTGATCCTAAAATCCTCCTTTCAATCACTATGGATCCTAAAATCTCCCTTTCCGCCCCTATTGATCCTAAAATCCCCTTTCCGTCCCTCTTGATCCTAAAGTCCCCCTTTCCGTCACTATTGATCCTAAAATCCCCCTTTCCGCCCTTATTGATCCTAAAATCCTCCTTTCCGCTCCTATTGATCCTAAAATCCTCCTTTCCGCCCCTAATGACACTAAAATCCCCCTTCCTGCCCCTATATTGATCCTAAAATTCCCCTCCGTCACTATTGATCCTAAAATCCCCCTTTCCGCCCTTATTGATCCTAAAATCCTCCTTTCCGCTCCTATTGATCCTAAAATCCTCCTTTCCGCCCTTCTTGATCCTAAAATCCCCCTTTCTATCACTTTTGATCCTAAAATCCCCATTTCCGTCACTATTGATCCTAAAATCCTCCTTTCAATCACTATGGATCCTAAAATCTCCCTTTCCGCCCCTATTGATCCTAAAATCCCCCTTTCCGTCACTATTGATCCTAAAATCCCCCTTTCCATCACTTTTGATCCTAAAATCCCCCTTTCCATCACTTTTGATCCTAAAATCCCCATTTCCGTCACTATTGATCCTAAAATCCTCCTTTCAATCACTATGGATCCTAAAATCTCCCTTTCCGCCCCTATTGATCCTAAAATCCCCTTTCCGTCCCTCTTGATCCTAAAATCCCCCTTTCCGTCACTATTGATCCTAAAATCCTCCTTTCCGCTCCTATTCATCCTAAAATCCTCCTTTCCGCTCCTATTCATCCTAAAATCCTCCTTTCCGCCCCTAATGACACTAAAATCCCCCTTCCTGCCCCTATATTGATCCTAAAATTCCCCTCCGTCACTATTGATCCTAAAATCCCCCTTTCAATCACTATTGATCCTAAAATCCCCCTTTCCGTCACTATTGATCCTAAAATCCCCCTTTCAATCACTATTGATCCTAAAATCCCCCTTTCCGTCACTATTGATCCTAAAATCCTCCTTTCAATCACTATGGATCCTAAAATCTCCCTTTCCGTCACTATTGATCCTAAAATCCCCATTTCCGCCCCTATTGATCCTAAAATCCCCCTTTCCATCACTTTTGATCCTAAAATCCTCCTTTCAATCACTATGGATCCTAAAATCTCCCTTTCCGCCCCTATTGATCCTAAAATCCCCCTTTCCGTCACTATTGATCCTAAAATCCCCCTTTCCATCACTTTTGATCCTAAAATCCCCCTTTCCATCACTTTTGATCCTAAAATCCCCATTTCCGTCACTATTGATCCTAAAATCCTCCTTTCAATCACTATGGATCCTAAAATCTCCCTTTCCGCCCCTATTGATCCTAAAATCCCCTTTCCGTCCCTCTTGATCCTAAAATCCCCCTTTCCGTCACTATTGATCCTAAAATCCTCCTTTCCGCTCCTATTCATCCTAAAATCCTCCTTTCCGCCCCTAATGACACTAAAATCCCCCTTCCTGCCCCTATATTGATCCTAAAATTCCCCTCCGTCACTATTGATCCTAAAATCCCCCTTTCAATCACTATTGATCCTAAAATCCCCCTTTCCGTCACTATTGATCCTAAAATCCCCCTTTCAATCACTATTGATCCTAAAATCCCCCTTTCCGTCACTATTGATCCTAAAATCCTCCTTTCAATCACTATGGATCCTAAAATCTCCCTTTCCGTCACTATTGATCCTAAAATCCCCATTTCCGCCCCTATTGATCCTAAAATCCCCCTTTCCGCCCCTCTTTATCCTAAAATCCCCATTTCCGCCCCTCTTGATCCTAAAATCTCTCTTTTCGCCCCTATGCATCCTAAAATCCCCCTTTCCGTCACTATTGATCCTAAAATCCCCTTTTCCGTCCCTCTTGATCCTAAAATCCCCCTTTTCGTCACTATTGATCCTAAAATCCCCCTTTCCATCACTATTGATCCTAAAATCCCCCTTTCCGTCACTATTGATCCTAAAATCCCCCTTTCCGCCCCTATTGATCCTAAAATCCCCTTTCCGTCCCTCTTGATCCTAAAATCCCCCTTTCCGTCACTATTGATCCTAAAATCCCCCTTTCCGTCACTATTGATTGATCCTAAAATCCCCCTTTCCGCCCCTATTGATCCTAAAATCCCCTTTCCGCCCCTATTGATCCTAAAATCCCCCTTTCCGTCACTATTGATCCTAAAATCCCCCTTTCCGTCACTATTGATCCTAAAATCCCCCTTTCCGTCCCTATTGATCCTAAAATCTCCCTTTCCGCCCCTATTGATCCTAAAATCCCCTTTCCGTCCCTCTTGATCCTAAAGTCCCCCTTTCCGTCACTATTGATCCTAAAATCCCCCTTTCCGCCCTTATTGATCCTAAAATCCTCCTTTCCGCTCCTATTGATCCTAAAATCCTCCTTTCCGCCCCTAATGACACTAAAATCCCCCTTCCTGCCCCTATATTGATCCTAAAATTCCCCTCCGTCACTATTGATCCTAAAATCCCCCTTTCCGCCCTTATTGATCCTAAAATCCTCCTTTCCGCTCCTATTGATCCTAAAATCCTCCTTTCCGCCCCTCTTGATCCTAAAATCCCCCTTTCCATCACTTTTGATCCTAAAATCCCCATTTCCGTCACTATTGATCCTAAAATCCTCCTTTCAATCACTATGGATCCTAAAATCTCCCTTTCCGCCCCTATTGATCCTAAAATCCCCCTTTCCGTCACTATTGATCCTAAAATCCCCCTTTCCGTCACTATTGATTGATCCTAAAATCCCCCTTTCCGCCCCTATTGATCCTAAAATCCCCTTTCCGCCCCTATTGATCCTAAAATCCCCCTTTCCGTCACTATTGATCCTAAAATCCCCTTTCCGTCCCTCTTGATCCTAAAGTCCCCCTTTCCGTCACTATTGATCCTAAAATCCCCCTTTCCGCCCTTATTGATCCTAAAATCCTCCTTTCCGCTCCTATTGATCCTAAAATCCTCCTTTCCGCCCCTAATGACACTAAAATCCCCCTTCCTGCCCCTATATTGATCCTAAAATTCCCCTCCGTCACTATTGATCCTAAAATCCCCCTTTCCGCCCTTATTGATCCTAAAATCCTCCTTTCCGCTCCTATTGATCCTAAAATCCTCCTTTCCGCCCTTCTTGATCCTAAAATCCCCCTTTCCATCACTTTTGATCCTAAAATCCCCATTTCCGTCACTATTGATCCTAAAATCCTCCTTTCAATCACTATGGATCCTAAAATCTCCCTTTCCGCCCCTATTGATCCTAAAATCCCCCTTTCCGTCACTATTGATCCTAAAATCCCCCTTTCCATCACTTTTGATCCTAAAATCCCCCTTTCCATCACTTTTGATCCTAAAATCCCCATTTCCGTCACTATTGATCCTAAAATCCTCCTTTCAATCACTATGGATCCTAAAATCTCCCTTTCCGCCCCTATTGATCCTAAAATCCCCTTTCCGTCCCTCTTGATCCTAAAATCCCCCTTTCCGTCACTATTGATCCTAAAATCCTCCTTTCCGCTCCTATTCATCCTAAAATCCTCCTTTACGCCCCTAATGACACTAAAATCCCCCTTCCTGCCCCTATATTGATCCTAAAATTCCCCTCCGTCACTATTGATCCTAAAATCCCCCTTTCAATCACTATTGATCCTAAAATCCCCCTTTCCGTCACTATTGATCCTAAAATCCCCCTTTCAATCACTATTGATCCTAAAATCCCCCTTTCCGTCACTATTGATCCTAAAATCCTCCTTTCAATCACTATGGATCCTAAAATCTCCCTTTCCGTCACTATTGATCCTAAAATCCCCATTTCCGCCCCTATTGATCCTAAAATCCCCCTTTCCGCCCCTCTTTATCCTAAAATCCCCATTTCCGCCCCTCTTGATCCTAAAATCTCTCTTTTCGCCCCTGTGGATCCTAAAATCCCCTTTTCGCCCCAAACCTTTTGTATTCCTTCCTATTGATTGATCGGTAGATAAATCCGCCCCGTTCTGCCCCTAAACCGCCCCATCCGCTCCATCAGTTTCTTTAAAATCCCATTCCGCCCGCTCCTTCAAATCATTAACTATTAATTCAACTTCTCTTTTATCCCATCAGCCACCCCATCAACATCAGCATCAGCAGCAACATCAGCAGCAGCACCAGCAACAGTGCCGCCATCAACCTTCGGCACAGCCGAACTCCGCCGCTGCCGCAGCTGCTGCCATCAACTCTTCGACTTCGACAAGCACCTCGACAAGCACTAACACAACCGCCGCCGCCGCTGCCGCCGCAGCCGCCGCCGCTAGCGCCGACGCAACCACCGGCAGTCACGTGGTGCTGATCAGGGACCGGCCGTTGAACCGGCTGAAAGCGGACCTCGTGCACGCGCTGCTGCAGACGCCGGACCTCATCCACACCGTCTTGTCGCCCATGGCGTTTCGCGCCGAATTGCGTCGGCCGGCGGCTGCCTGCGGCGGGGCGGCTTCGGCCGCGGCCGCTTCGCTCAGCAACCGGCCGGTGAAGTTCCAGGTGGAGATTCACAGACCCGATCCGGACAGGCTGCTCTTCGCCGTCAACTTCCAGCTTATCTCGGGTGAGCAGATATGTGGCGATAGAGACAGACAGACAGACAGACAGACAGACAGACAGACAGACAGACAGACAGACAGACAGACGGACAGACAGACAGACAGACAGACAGACAGACAGACAGACAGACAGACAGACAGACGGACAGACAGACAGACAGACAGACAGACAGACAGACAGACAGACAGACAGACAGACAGACAGACAGACAGACATACAGACAGACAGACAGATAGACAGACAGACACAGACAGACAGACAGACAGACAGACAGACAGACAGACAGACATACAGACAGACAGACAGATAGACAGACAGACAGACAGACAGACACAGACAGACAGACAGACAGACAGACAGACAGACAGACAGACAGACACACGAACATATAGGTACATAGTCACTGAAACAGATAGAAGCACTAAAGCAGCTAAGTAGCAACAACCCACTTTAGTATTTTTTAAAACCTGTAATAACAATTAAACAAATCAATTTTTGCTGTAATTACAAAATAGGTCCTGTCCGCCGTTTCAAACGAGTCTGCGATCAGATTCACCAGGCCCTGCTGTCGCCACGGTTTTATAGCTCCAATGCGCAGCAGCAGCAGCAACAGCAGCAGCAATCTAGTGCATCGAATTCTGGCGCAGCCACGGCAACAACAACTGCTCCTAATAACGTTATGGCAACATCTGGAGCGGTAAGTCTTGTTTTTGTAGAAGTATAAAATCTGTATTTTTATAAATTATAACCCTTTTAATACTAATGAGCTCAGTAGAAATATGAGAAAGTTGTCTGTTTATTTTATTTAATCTAAAAAAAAGTTACGTCATTTATTTTTTTCAAATTTTTTAGATTGCGCCCCGAGTTGATCCGAGCAGCGTGTTACTGTGAGTCAGATCTGCACGCGACCTAACTTTCGCCGTTTCTAGTCTGGACGCTTTAATTGTCCATTATTTTTTTTTAGTTGGTTTTATTTGTCGTTTTAGTGTTTCCTTCGATGTTTATACGCTTGAACTTTTTTAAAAAATCGATTTTGTGAAATGAATTTTGCGGTCAATACCCTTAGTCTCACACTCTGTTTCTCTAGTCTTAAATGACTTCGCTGTGATAGATGCGTTAGATCGAGTCCACTGATATTTGACTTGGAAACCATCTCACGTCTTTTTTAGCCTCATCAGCTAGCTATTATTTATATTCGAATTTGTCACAAAGTCTATAATTTAAACGAATTTTTACTTGCTTCTAATGCACGTGGCATGAATGCAAAATCTTGTTCAACTATGGAATCTAGTCCATGCACCATACTACTTTTAGTAAGCTAACTGTTGCACTAATGTTGCACGATTTTTTAGATTTTATTATTGTTTTTTCCTACAAGTTGTGCGTTACAATCTCAGTTACAATTTTATAATTGTAGTTTTATTTTTTTCAATTGTTTATTATATGTGATATTTGTAATTTATTTAACCGCAGATGAAAAGCAAAGTTAATATTGCAATAAGAAAATCGTGTTCCCACTTACCTCATCTGTTGTCTGGTTCCTCCTTGACCTTTTAAGTAATAGATTGCGTTTTCTAGCTGTTATTTTCTATTTGAGTTTGATTCAAAAGAAGTCTATTAGTTTGTCTGTGCGTTTTTTGTATTGTTTATATTAAAATTTGCTTCTGAAAGTAAAGTAGGATTACAAGTAAAAAACATGGTTATAGAACTGTTGGTTAGTTGAATTTTTTTTTCTTTTATTTTGTTTTAGGCAAGTTTTAGTGCTTATATTGTGTTTAGAATTAACAATTAATTCTCCATATTTTCTGTAGTCACTTTTCTGTTTGTTGTTATTTGGTATCTATGGCAACAGAACAGGCTGAAATCAACCCACCCAGCTGTGCAATAATAACTACGCCAATTATAGCGAACCAACATGAATATTTTAGTGCAAGATCAATTATCGCTGTTAATGTGCTCTGAGACTACTCAATAAATGTATTCAGTGATGCTTATGTGTAATAGTAGTAACTCATATTATTCTGTCTGGCTGCCCTCAGTTTTTGTTTGCTGTTTTTCTTCATTTTGTCTCTCACTGTTCGTTTTTTTATTAAAAAAATTCAATGCATTTTTGCTGACTGAATGTGTTTTCAAATTATATGATTAATAACATTAATAAGTACAATGCGAACTACTAAAATATAATATTACAGTACGGTAATAATAGTTATAGTTTATAAAATTGCGCTTAACTAATGCACCAGGGAAGTAAAAAATGACAGTAATAATTATCTTTGTTGTTGCTTTACTATTTCTAGAAAACAATTACAGATAAAAAATCACTCATTCTAAACCGCCCTTTTAAGAATCGGCCTTAAACGAGCAAATCACTCTCAGCAAATTCAATGAAAATGTAGTTTTCTGGAATAATTTATCACGCAATATTGGGTGCTATAGGAACGTGCCATCAGTTGAATGAAGTTAACGTGTTAAATTCAACTACAAAAACTAATCATTTAGACTAATACTACTGGATTATAGTTAATAAAGCCAAATAAATCAATCCGTCACAACATATCGGCAAGCATTGGCAGCAGATCTTCATTAGCCGCAACCGGTGCAGTCGTGTTGGTGCTACTATAAGTAGTGCAGGCGCATTCGGCAGCAGTAGCATTGGATTCCGCGTGGCTGCGGCTGTGCTTGCGCAACGAGCTGGGATCTGTGTAGCGCTTCAGACAGCCGGCAATGTCGCAGGAGTACGGCTTCTGGGATTGGGTTGGTGACTGACTGCACATATGGGAAATCTGAGCATTTGGCTGCACAGAGGCGCGGCTTACCTCATCTGCGTGCGTGCGCTGGTGCTTTGCACGGTCGGAGGAGTTGCTGAACGCCCGGTCGCACGCCGGGTAGCCGCAGGCGTAGGGCCGCTCGCCGGTGTGTGAGCGGAAGTGGATTTTCAGATTCTCCAGACGGGAGAAGGCCTGGCGGAGTGGAGGGGATAGCGACTTGGGTCCACAATCCCTTGTAGAGCTACAATCCCTGCAGAGGAGAATCGCCTTCAAGCTACAATCCCTGCAGTGGAGAATCGCCTTCAAGCTACAATCCCTGCAGTGGAGAATCACCTTCAAGCTACAATCCCTGCGGTGGAGAATCGCCTTTAAGCTACAATCCCTGCAGTGGAGAATCGCCTTCAAGCTACAATCCCTGCAGTGGAGAATCGCCTTCAAGCTACAATCCCTGCAGTGGAGAATCACCTTCAAGCTACAATCCCTGCGGTGGAGAATCGCCTTTAAGCTACAATCCCTGCAGTGGAGAATCGCCTTCAAGCTACAATCCCTGCAGTGGAGAATCGCCTTCAAGCTAAAATCCCTGCAGTGGAGAATCGCCTTCAAGCTACAATCCCTGCAGTGGAGAATCGCCCTCAAGCTACAATCCCTGCAGTGGAGAATCGCCTTCAAGCTACAATCCCTGCAGTGGAGAATCGCCTTTAAGCTACAATCCCTGAAGTGGAGAATCGCCCTCAATCTACAATCCCTGCAGTTGAAAATCGCCTTCAAACTACAATCCCTGCAGTGGAGAATCGCCTTCAAGCTACAATCCCTGCAGTGGAGAATCGCCTTCAAGCTAAAATCCCTGCAGTGGAGAATCGCCTTCAAGCTACAATCCCTGCAGTGGAGAATCGCCCTCAAGCTAAAATCCCTGCAGTGGAGAATCGCCTTCAAGCTACAATCCCTGCAGTGGAGAATCGCCCTCAATCTACAATCCCTGCAGTGGAGAATCGCCTTCAAGCTACAATCCCTGCAGTGGAGAATCGCCTTTAAGCTACAATCCATGCAGTGGAGAATCGCCCTCAAGCTACAATCCCTGCAGTGGAGAATCGCCTTTAAGCTACAATCCCTGAAGTGGAGAATCGCTCTCAATCTACAATCCCTGCAGTGGAGAATCGCCTTCAAGCTACAATCCCTGCAGTGGAGAATCGCCTTTAAGCTACAATCCCCGCAGTGGAGAATCGCCCTCAAGCTACAACCCCTACAGTGGAGAATCGCCCTCAAGCTACAATCCCTGCAGTGGAGAATCGCCTTCAAGCTACAATCCCTGCAGTGGAGAATCGCCCTCAAGCTACAACCCCTACAGTGGAGAATCGCCTTCAAGCTACAATCCCTGCAGTGGAGAATCGCCTTTAAGCTACAATCCCTGCAGTGGAGAATCGCCTTTAAGCTACAATCCCCGCAGTGGAGAATCGCCCTCAAGCTACAATCCCTGCAGTGGAGAATCGCCCTCAAGCTACAATCCCCGCAGTGGAGAATCGCCTTCAAGCTACAATCCCCGCAGTGGAGAATCGCCCTCAAGCTACAATCCCCGCAGTGGAGAATCGCCCTCAAGCTACAACCCCTACAGTGGAGAATCGCCCTCAAGCTACAATCCCTGCAGTGGAGAATCGCCTTCAAGCTACAATCCCTGCAGTGGAGAATCGCCTTTAAGCTACAATCCCTGAAGTGGAGAATCGCCCTCAAGCTACAATCCCTGCAGTGGAGAATCGCCTTCAAGCTACAATCCCTGCAGTGGAGAATCGCCTTCAAGCTACAATCCCTGCAGTGGAGAATCGCCTTCAAGCTACAATCCCTGCAGTGGAGAATCGCCTTCAAGCTAAAATCCCTGCAGTGGAGAATCGCCTTCAAGCTACAATCCCTGCAGTGGAGAATCGCCCTCAAGCTACAATCCCTGCAGTGGAGAATCGCCTTCAAGCTACAATCCCTGCAGTGGAGAATCGCCTTTAAGCTACAATCCCTGAAGTGGAGAATCGCCCTCAATCTACAATCCCTGCAGTTGAAAATCGCCTTCAAACTACAATCCCTGCAGTGGAGAATCGCCTTCAAGCTACAATCCCTGCAGTGGAGAATCGCCTTCAAGCTAAAATCCCTGCAGTGGAGAATCGCCTTCAAGCTACAATCCCTGCAGTGGAGAATCGCCCTCAATCTACAATCCCTGCAGTGGAGAATCGCCTTCAAGCTACAATTCCTGCAGTGGAGAATCGCCTTTAAGCTACAATCCCTGCAGTGGAGAATCGCCTTCAAGCTACAATCCCTGCAGTGGAGAATCGCCTTTAAGCTACAATCCCTGAAGTGGAGAATCGCTCTCAATCTACAATCCCTGCAGTGGAGAATCGCCTTCAAGCTACAATCCCTGCAGTGGAGAATCGCCTTTAAGCTACAATCCCTGAAGTGGAGAATCGCCCTCAATCTACAATCCCTGCCGTTGAAAATCGCCTTCAAACTAAAATCCCTGCAGTGGAGAATCGCCCTCAAGCTACAATCCCTGCAGTGGAGAATCGCCTTCAAGCTAAAATCCCTGCAGTGGAGAATCGCCTTCAAGCTACAATCCCTGCAGTGGAGAATCGCCCTCAATCTACAATCCCTGCAGTGGAGAATCGCCTTCAAGCTACAATCCCTGCAGTGGAGAATCGCCTTTAAGCTACAATCCCTGCAGTGGAGAATCGCCTTCAAGCTACAATCCCTGCAGTGGAGAATCGCCTTTAAGCTACAATCCCTGAAGTGGAGAATCGCTCTCAATCTACAATCCCTGCAGTGGAGAATCGCCTTCAAGCTACAATCCCTGCAGTGGAGAATCGCCTTTAAGCTACAATCCCCGCAGTGGAGAATCGCCTTCAAGCTACAATCCCCGCAGTGGAGAATCGCCCTCAAGCTACAATCCCCGCAGTGGAGAATCGCCCTCAAGCTACAACCCCTACAGTGGAGAATCGCCCTCAAGCTACAATCCCTGCAGTGGAGAATCGCCTTCAAGCTACAATCCCTGCAGTGGAGAATCGCCCTCAAGCTACAACCCCTGCAGTGGAGAATCGCCCTCAAGCTACAATCCCTGCAGTGGAGAATCGCCTTCAAGCTACAATCCCTGCAGTGGAGAATCGCCTTCAAGCTACAATCCCTGCAGTGGAGAATCGCCTTCAAGCTACAATCCCTGCAGTGGAGAATCGCCTTCAAGCTAAAATCCCTGCAGTGGAGAATCGCCTTCAAGCTACAATCCCTGCAGTGGAGAATCGCCCTCAAGCTAAAATCCCTGCAGTGGAGAATCGCCTTCAAGCTACAATCCCTGCAGTGGAGAATCGCCCTCAATCTACAATCCCTGCAGTGGAGAATCGCCTTCAAGCTACAATCCCTGCAGTGGAGAATCGCCTTTAAGCTACAATCCATGCAGTGGAGAATCGCCCTCAAGCTACAATCCCTGCAGTGGAGAATCGCCTTTAAGCTACAATCCCTGAAGTGGAGAATCGCTCTCAATCTACAATCCCTGCAGTGGAGAATCGCCTTCAAGCTACAATCCCTGCAGTGGAGAATCGCCTTTAAGCTACAATCCCCGCAGTGGAGAATCGCCCTCAAGCTACAATCCCCGCAGTGGAGAATCGCCCTCAAGCTACAACCCCTACAGTGGAGAATCGCCCTCAAGCTACAATCCCTGCAGTGGAGAATCGCCTTTAAGCTACAATCCCTGAAGTGGAGAATCGCTCTCAATCTACAATCCCTGCAGTGGAGAATGGCCTTCAAGCTACAATCCCTGCAGTGGAGAATCGCCTTTAAGCTACAATCCCCGCAGTGGAGAATCGCCCTCAAGCTACAATCCCCGCAGTGGAGAATCGCCCTCAAGCTACAACCCCTACAGTGGAGAATCGCCCTCAAGCTACAATCCCTGCAGTGGAGAATCGCCTTCAAGCTACAATCCCTGCAGTGGAGAATCGCCCTCAAGCTACAACCCCTACAGTGGAGAATCGCCTTCAAGCTACAATCCCTGCAGTGGAGAATCGCCTTTAAGCTACAATCCCTGCAGTGGAGAATCGCCTTTAAGCTACAATCCCCGCAGTGGAGAATCGCCCTCAAGCTACAATCCCTGCAGTGGAGAATCGCCCTCAAGCTACAATCCCCGCAGTGGAGAATCGCCTTCAAGCTACAACCCCTACAGTGGAGAATCGCCTTCAAGCTACAATCCCTGCAGTGGAGAATCGCCTTCTGTTACGTCTTTGCACAAATCACGTAGTCAGTAAGTAAAGCAACTTTAAAGTTTAGTCAGCTCAAGGCTCTGGCTTTTATGCCGTGTGTATTTCTTCTGCTTGTAAGCGTCTTACTTAGCGAACTGGATCTCTTTTAACCCAGCTCAATTTCAGCTCGCAGGCTTGCCCATAGACATAGTTCGTAACTAAAGACATACACATCATTCCTCCTTTTCTTAAAAAAAAATTGTCAAGTCAAAATAGTTCAGTTCAGTTAATTCGCAACAAAAAAATCCGGTCTCTTCAGTTTTGACCGGTCACGCAAAACACGTTGGTTCGGATGCTTTTCCACATCTTGGCCGTCCTTTGGCTTGATATCGAAGCTTGATGACGCGGCTGACTTTCGAGTTTTGTCTATGGTCAGCGAAGACTTGCCAGTCTGACCCGTCGATTCAGCTTCCTCGTTTGCATCCTTTTGCAACTTGTAGCTATTCTTGGCATTGCGTGCTTGCTTTAGTTCCGTGTCGAAATCATACTGTGGCTGGGGCAAAACTTCGGTTTCAGATTTGATCAGATGATCCACGTGTCTTTTCCAGATTTGTCCGTTGACTTCCACGTGGTAGGACAGCGGCCCAGTCTGTTTCAACACTTTGGCTTGAGCCCACTTGTTTTCTTTTTCCCTTCTGAAATCCAGAGCTAGCACTGTCTCCAGCCTGAAACTCTCGGTAAGGAATGTGTTCCCGGCGCATCATCTGCTTACTTTGCGAATCCAGGACTCTCCCGTATGTGTCTGGCTTCAGGAAGTCCAGCTTTGTCCGCCTTGTATACGCAAGCATCATCTCGGCAGGTGACTTGCCCGTTGTGCTATGAGGCGTGCTTCTATAGCGGAATAGGAAATTTTGCAGACTCAGCATGGCATCACCGTGGCTCTTCATGCCTGCTCTGATCGCATTCTTGGCTGTTTGAACCATTCGCTCACTGAGCCCGTTGGTTCTTGGATGTCCTACAGCACTGAAGATGTGATGGACGTTATTTCGCTTGGTGAATTCAGCAAACTCCTGTGATGCAAACTGGCTTCCATTGTCGGTCAGTATCTGTCGAGGTATTCCAAACCGAGCAAATGTCTCTCAAAAGCGTTGAATGGTGTTCGCGGCACTGGCAACTTTCATTGGAAAAACCTCTACCCATTTTGATGTGGAATCCACGATTACCAACCAATTGAATCCGAAACACGGTCCGAAAAAATCTGCCTGAAGTCTCGTCCATGGCTTTTCTGGCCAACTCAACGGGTGAACAGCAGATTCTGGTGGTTTGCTTCGCTGCAGTTCGCATCCCTTGCATTGTTTCACAGCTCTTTCAATCTGTTGGTCAATTCCCGGAAACCAAACGTGCAGGCGAGCAATCGATTTCATCGATACAATCCCAGGGTGTCCTTCGTGCAGCAGGTCCAAAACTTGGTGTTGGAGGCTAGATGGAATGATGACGCGTATACCCCAGAAAATGACTCCTTGCTCAAGACAGAGTTCGTTTCCTTTCTGACGGTATATCTCAAGCTCAAATTCACATTTCTCCGGCCAACCGTTCTGGCAGAACCTGATTACCTTGCTTAGGATCGGATCCCTGGCTGTCTCTCGACGAATCTCGGCAGCGGTGATAGGCAGTTCTTGAAGTCGACGTTCCATGACTTTGTCCACTCGGGACGTCGAACTTGGCAATGGCAACCTGGATAACGCATCAGCGTTGCCGTGGTCCTCTGTCTTTCGAAATCTTATCTCGTACTGATGACCAGAGAGCAAGACTGCCCAACGTTGCAACCTGCTAGCTGCGATGCTCGGGATGTCCTTCTTTTCTCCGAAAATATTAATTAGAGGCTTATGGTCTGTTACCAAAATAAACTTGTTCCCGAATAGATACTGATGGAACTTCTTGATCCCGAATATGATTGATAGCGCTTCTTTTTCCAACTGAGAATAATTCTGCTCCGCTGGTGACAGTGTCCTTGATGCGTAACTGATAGGCAGTTCAGCACCACCTGGCATTTTGTGGGACATCCGAGCCCATACTTCCAAGCATCAGTGTGTAGGATGGTCGGCTTCTTTGGGTCGAAATGCACCAGCAGCCGGTCCGATGTCAGAGTTGACTTCACAGAGTCCAAAGCAGCTTGGCACTGACTGTTCCAGCTGAATGTCACATCGTTTCTCAGGAGTCGGTTGAGTGGCGCCAGAACACTTGATGAGTTGGGTATGAATTTCCCATAGTAGTTAATAAGTCCAACCAAGGATCGAACCTCGGACACACTAGTAGGACTCGGTGCGTTTCGCACAGCAATTACCTTGTCAGGAGATGGGTGCAGTCCGTCTTTATTGATAATGTGACCCATGAATTCCACTTCTTGCAGCCGAAACTTGCACTTGTCCTTGTTGAGTCTGACACCCCTGGATTGCAGTGTTTTCAAAACTTTATGCAGTTTCTGATCGTGTTCCTCGAGTGACCTTCCTGATATTAGAATATCATCGATGTAAGCAACAACTTCCAGACCGCAGAGAATTTTCTCAATCGCTTCTTGGAACTGAGCAGGAGCAGAAGCCAAGCCCATTGTCAGTCGGTTGTACTGATACAATCCCAAGTGTGTATTGATGGTCGTAAATTTTCTGCTGCTTTCTTCCAACTCCAGCTGCAGAAAAGCTTGAGAGATGTCCAGTTTGGAAAAGTACTTCCCACCATTCAAAGTAGCAAATATTTCCTCCTGTCGAGGCAGTGGATACTTGTCCACTTCCAGTTGTGGATTAATAGTCCTCTTGAAGTCCGCGCAGATCCTGATTGATTTCCCATCTTTCTTCAGCACTGGCACAATGGGAGAAGCGCAATCTGATGAACTCACCTTCGATATGATCCCTTCGTTGACAAGGTTATTGATTTCATCCTCAATAAGCTTCTTCATTGCAAACGGTACAGGTCTGCTCTTGTGAAACTTCGGACAGTAATCCTCACGAACAGTGATCCTTGCTTTCGCGTTGTTGATGAGTCCAAGTCCAGACGAAAACACCTCCGGATAAGCATCAAAGATGGATTTTGGTGAAAAGGTACTTCCAATTTGAGCCACGTGGACAACCTTCTGCCAATCCAGCTTAAGGATATTCAGCCAGTCTCTTCCTAGCAAATTCGATCCGTTACCCTTGACCACCAAAACTTTCAGCTTATGCTGCAGTCCTCCATGAGTGACTTCGACTAGAGCTTCACCGAGCGTCGGAATTGCATGGTTCGAGTAACTGAACAGTCGCGTTGACGTCTTGCTCAGCTCCAACCCAATATCCTTGTAGCAACGCTCGTTGATTAGCGTTCTGTCGGCTCCTGTATCGATGTTGAACTCAACACTTTTACCTTGCAGCTTGATCGCACACCTGTATGGAGAGCTGACAGTTGAAATGTCGCAGTCGCACCAACGAACAGTCTGTATTTCGCCACTTGATCCTTCACTATCAGATTCAGAGTCTTCAGCCATTACTGCTCTTGTCTTCTTGCTGAATCCAGGTTTATTTCGTATGTTCCTATGCCTGCTGGCACTTTCGTTTGAGGTCTTCGTTCGGCATGCGCGTTCGTGATGCCCCTGCTTGGAACACTTTGAGCAAACCTTTTCTCGAAACGGACAACTCTTGGCCCAATGGTCAGTTCCATGGCAACGATAGCATCCACTCTTTACACTGCGTCCGGCTTTGTCAAACTTTGTACTTTGACTATGCTTAGGTCGGCTACCTTTAGACGAGTTTATGTTATGTACAGACGACCCAGCTATAGCAGCAACCCCTCGATCAGCAGTCTCCATAGCTGTTGCTAGAGTCTGAGCTGTATCCAGTGTGAGCTTGTCCTCTTGGAGCAGCCGCTGTTGAATTAGTTTGTTTCGAATTCCGCAAACGAGTCGATCCCTCAATGCATCATCTAGGAACTTATCGAATTCGCAGGTTGATGCCAGCTTCCTCAGACCCACTACGTAATCGCTTACAGTCTCGCCTTCATTCTGGTTGCGATGGTAGAAGTTGTATCTCTCCACAATGAGTTTCTTCTTTGGAGCAAAGTAATCCCGCAGCGCTTCCAGAAGACTTGCACACGTTTCGTCCTTGGGCTTCTTAGGAGACACCAGATCTCGAAGCAGCGCGTAGCAGTCATCACCGATTGCTGTGATCAGTGTATCCCGCTTTTTGGCCTCGTCTTCAATCTTCTCCAGGATGAACAACTGCTCCAGTCGCTCCTCGTAGGCTTCCCATTTGTCTGGCTGGTCGATGAAGAATTCGCCGATTTTCATCCTCGTCGCCATTGTTACGTCTTTGCACAAATCACGTAGTCAGTAAGTAAAGCAACTTTAAAGTTTAGTCAGCTCAAGGCTCTGGCTTTTATGCCGTGTGTATTTCTTCTGCTTGTAAGCGTCTTACTTAGCGAACTGGATCTCTTTTAACCCAGCTCAATTTCAGCTCGCAGGCTTGCCCATAGACATAGTTCGTAACTAAAGACATACACATCACCTTCAAGCTACAATCCCCGCAGTGGAGAATCGCCCTCAAGCTACAACCCCTACAGTGGAGAATCGCCCTCAAGCTACAACCCCTACAGTGGAGAATCGCCCTCAAGCTACAACCCCTACAGTGGAGAATCGCCCTCAAGCTACAATCCCTGCAGTGGAGAATCGCCCTCAAGCTACAATCCCTGCAGTGGAGAATCGCCTTCAAGCTACAATCCCTGCAGTGGAGAATCGCCCTCAAGCTACAATCCCTGCAGTGGAGAATCGCCTTCAAGCTACAATCCCTGCAGTTGAGAATCGCCTTCAAGCTACAATCCCCGCAGTGGAGAATCGCCCTCAAGCTACAACCCCTACAGTGGAGAATCGCCCTCAAGCTACAATCCCTGCAGTGGAGAATCGCCTTCAAGCTACAACCCCTACAGAGGAGAATCGCCCTCAAGCTACAACCCTTACAGTGGAGAATCGCCCTCAAGCTACAACCCCTGCAGCAGAGTCGCCCACCCCGAGCGCACCTTGCCGCATCCGGGATGGGGACAGGGGTTGGGCCGCTCCCCGCTGTGCACGCGCATGTGAATAAGCAGCTTGTAGCGCGCATTGAACGGTCGCCGCTTCCTGGCGCAGCCGTTCCAGAAGCAGGTGTACTCGTCGTTCAATGATCGTCGATCGATGTGCAGCAGCTCAATGTGAGCCACTAGCTGGTTGACCTCCGGGAATCTCTGGACAATGGACATACGTTGCTGATGTGTTGCATCAATCAATAAAATTAAATTAAAGTATAAACGACAAAAAATATTTTTGACAAACCATTGAGCATCCAATCCAACGACACTTGTAAGAGACCGACAAATCGCTGCTGCTAGGCCCGTTGTCAAGCCTGGAGTCTGCGCTGCTTTTGTTTGTCTCATTTATCACTAGATAAGAAGGTGCAACTGCGCTGGATATGGACTGGCTGCTTGGTTCTGCTTCCAATTCGGCAAGAAGATCCGTCAGTTGTTGTTGTTGTTGTTGTTGCGATTCCGGTTCGCTATCAACGCAAAGTTCAGTTAGTAAGCTGTCGAAAAAATAATTATGCTGCAGTGGCTGCGGTTGCTGTGCATGCTGAACGTGGTCGTCCCATTCGGTGAGCAAAGGTATTGTGGATTGCGGTTCAAAGTCTAGTCCAAGTTCGGCTGACATTAAACTGACTTGAAGAGGATCAAGTTGATCGAATTGAAACATCTGTTGCTGCTGCTGCTGCTGCTGCTGCTCGAACAAATGCTGGTTCTGATCAAAGTGCTGAGCTGCGTCGATTGGCTCCATGCTGCCAGTCTGATCGCGAATGAATGATTAAATCCGGGCGATTTCCCGATGTAAACTTTTTAAATGATTGCGCGGGGTATTTTGGATGGTGATTTACGAGGTGTGTTTCTTAAAAGTAATGATTGTCTGGGCGATTCTTTTAGACTCTCATTACTAAGTGTTTCTCACGGGTGATGATTATCGGGGTGATTCCTTGGACTCTGAATACCAAGTGTTTCCTCTGGGTGATGATTTTCTGGGTGGTTCTCTTGGACTCTGAATACCAAGTGTTTCTTCCGGTTGATGATTGTCTGGGTGGTTCTCTTGGACTCTGATTACCAAGTGTTTCTTCCAAGTGATGATTGTCTACCGTGTTTCTTACAAGCAATGATTGTTGGAATTATTCTGATTCACCTAAGTCTTGCGTTTCCAAGGTTTTAAATGAGCAAGCAGTTTGTTTTTAAGTCAATACTCACCTGAAGTGAAATTGAACTGTTGCTTATTTCTTTAAGCTTCCTTTTTGTGAGAAATTCAAATCAAACTATATAATGAGTTTTTTGCAGGAAATTTTCATTTAATATAGCTAGCCCAAACTTAGGTAAGCAAGTGAAAAAATCACCTGTATTGGAAAAATAAATCTTACAGCTAGCTACAAATGGGATTGAGACTTATATAGGGGAACAGGTAGTGAAAGTGAGATCAATTTAGCTAACTGGTGTAGTATAACGAAACACGCGATGCCTATACTACGCTATACGTAGAGATAATTGCTACCAATCTATCTTAATTAAACGGGGGCTTTACAACTGGAATAGTGGAAACCAAAGATCAATAGAGACACAAACGAACAACGATTTCCACTTGAAAACTGATCTTATCTGCACAGTTCTCCCCGCCATATTGTATTTCGATAGCTTAGTTGAAAAACGAGTAACAAGAGTCATCAGGATTTTGTTAGGATGATGTAGCTGTCGCTTATTGTTAAGGAAACTGTAAAATCATTAAATTATGGGCATAGGAATTTCTAGCTACTGTAGAAAACATTTTAATCTATCTACTTCTACGAGATACTGCAATTTTCTAACACTTTTTTACTAACTTTCTACTTGCAGTAGACTACCTCATGATAGTCAAACATAAAAAAACTGATGGAGGCATTGCGTCCGTATGCCACTATTTCAGTTGTATGTAGGGAGATTGTAGGCTTATTAGCCAAGGAAAATTTGATATAAATAACTAAGGGGGGGCGATTGGCTCGGCGGTCTAGCGCGTCTGCCTTGTGTGCCTTTGGTCCAGGTTCGACTATTTTTCCCTAGCGCGGTTTCGTGTGCAGGGTTACATTAATTTAGGGCCTTGTGCACGAATTGGTTGGGCTATGGACCAGTTGTGTAATTTACGCCCATGAGGGAAACCCCCCAAGGCTGCCCTTTGTACACAGAGAGTGTACATTCCTGGAACCTCCGATTGTACACCCTATGTGAGTGCGTGACTGGGTGCCGGCCTGTATGTTTGTGTCTATGCCTGCATACCGTATTTAGTGTGACTGAACGCGCTTCAGGAGTCAGCGCAATGGACAGTCATGCCCAGTCGCTGGTTGTGGGACGATGTCGCTTTGAGCGTCAAAGCGCGTGCAGTCCTCCTGCAGATTTAGCTTTTTTAGCCTTTGATATAAATAACAAAGTGCAGTTAAAATGACAGTTTGAATTATTTATGTTGATTATATTGCATATATTATAACCATCATGGCATAGGCTGATTATCATGAAATCAAACAATAATTGAGGAAACAAGCTACAGGCGAGAATTTTACGGCGACTTGGGAGAAAGGAGATAACGGCTGCCAGTCATAACATTGCTTTCGCAGCAATCAAACTATAATATTTGTTAATAATAGAAACTGATGAATAATAAAATACTAGAGTAAACAATATTAATCACGTTTACCTGCTCACTAATCATTCTACTAACAGTAGAAACAGTAGTTAAAGTAGCATAAAATTCTTAAATTAGGAATAACCATATTTAAAATAAATTTTCTAAGTATTACATTATTTAATCAATGACAATAACGCAGTACTTAATTACTTTATTAATACAAAATTAATTAGTACACAAACATTCTTAATGAGTTTTATGACTGTTGATTAAGGATAATAATAGACAGGAGAAACGCACAAGAAATTGCAGAGCATCAAACACTATAGTAGAAGCAGAAATAGGCAGAAGAAAGCAAACAATTGATGCTATTGAAACACAACAATTTTATTTTGGTATTATTATTATTATTATTATTGTTATTATTATGTAGGCTGCGGGAGATGTTCAAGAAAAATAAACTAATAGTTAAACGAATGCGCCAAAGAAAGTGGCCGTACGAGTACATGCTCACTGCAAATTAGACTGCGGCAAGTAAATAATTATTCAAATTATTGTAGTTTCAGTTGTACACAAAAGTAGCAAAAATGAAATCTGCATTCATTACTATTTTGGAAAAATGATTAAACACAGGAGCTTTTAGTTTAGCTAAAAAATAATTTATTTTGGTCTATTTTATAAGTCGATTTTATAAGCTAATAATATGCACAATGGCTACTTGTAAACTACCTGTGAACTGACTCAGCAACCTGTGAACTGACTCAGCAACCTGTGAACTGACTCAGCTACCTGTGAACTGACTCAGCTACCTGTGAACTGACTCAGCTACCTGTGAACTGACTCAGCTACCTGTGAACTGACTCAGCTACCTGTGAACTGACTCAGCTACCTGTGAACTGACTCAGCTACCTGTGAACTGACTCAGCTACCTGTGAACTGACTCAGCTACCTGTGAACTGACTCAGCTACCTGTCCACTGACTCAGCTACCTGTGAACTGACTCAGCTACCTGTCCACTGACTCAGTTTTATTAAAATTGACTTTAGTCACCTCATTCAGCTTAACTGCTTTAGCATAAATAAAAAAATATAGAATTAATTATTATCAGAACATTATAGAAGTCATACATTGAATATACTTACTAAATTAAATTATTTTATGACAAGGAAAACGATATTACAAAAATACTTACAAACAAGCCATAATAATTACACAAAACAAAAAGAAAAACAGCTAATAGAGAAAACAATTTTAGCATAGCCAACTCGCAAATATCCATAAGGCTGCAAATGACGAATAAAAGTACAGGAAATAGAGATTTGTACATTCGTTTTACCAGCTATCATAACAATCGTAGCCAATAGATTTTGATGCCGAGACCTTCACCTTGGCTAGTTAATTAATTTGAACAAAATTTCTATTTACAAAAATCTAAGCAGACAAAAAATCGACCTCGAAACTACTAATAGTAGCAATTAATGTAGCAATAACAATAATAATAATAAATATTAAAAATTAGCAAGGCTACAAAAAACCATCAAAGTTGACTATTGTATTAGTAACAAAAAATTGAACCGGCAAAGTCAGATGCCACACAGTGCCGCAGTTACTGCTTGCCGGATAGCCAGATCTGCACCAGATGCGTCTGCTTAGTGAGAAACAGGTCCGGATAGAGGCGAATACAATTGGCACTGTCCGAACCGCTATTGTAGTGCTGAAGGCATTTGTCAACGATTTTATTAGCCGATTGGCTAACGCAACGATCCTCCTCGGCTACTAGTTTTTTCATTGATTTCCACAACTGCAGCACGCGCAGATAGCGACGCTGTTGGCCGACGACTCGTTCTAGTTTAGAGAACAATTGACGTCGCATGCCGGAGAGAATGCCCCGGCCTGACAGGTCCGGCGGCGATAGGCTGTTGCCAGTGTCTGTAAGGGGGAGGGTTGGCCATAGACTACGTTTTCTTCTAGGTATGCCATGGACGTCCGTATGTGCATGCGGGCCATAGACTACACATTGTAGTGTGCATGCCAGCCATAGACTACACATTGGGATGTGCATGCCAGCCATAGACTACACATTAGTGGGTGTGCATGCCGGCCATAGACTACACATTAGTGGGTGTGCATGCCGGCCATAGACTACACATTGGGGTGTGCATATTAGCCATAGACTACACATTGTAGTGTGCATGCCAGCCATAGACTACACATTGGGATGTGCATGCCAGCCATAGACTACACATTAGTGGGTGTGCATGCCGGCCATAGACTACACATTAGTGGGTGTGCATGCCGGCCATAGACTACACATTGGGGTGTGCATATTAGCCATAGACTACACATTGTAGTGTGCATGCCAGCCATAGACTACACATTGGGGTGTGCATGCCAGCTATAGACTACATATTAGGGGGGTGTGCATGCCGGCCATAGACTACACATTGGGGTGTGCATACCAGCTATAGACTACACATTGGGGTGTGCATACCAGCTATAGACTGCACATTGGGGTGTGCATGCCAGCCATAGACTACACATTGGGGCGTACATGCCTGCCATAGACTACACATTGGGGCGTGCATGCCAGCCATAGACTACACATTGGGGCGTGCATGCCAGCCATAGACTACACATTGGGGTGTGCATATTAGCCATAGACTACACATTGTAGTGTGCATGCCAGCCATAGACTACACATTGGGGTGTGCATGCCAGCTATAGACTACATATTAGGGGGGTGTGCATGCCGGCCATAGACTACACATTGGGGTGTGCATACCAGCTATAGACTACACATTGGGGTGTGCATACCAGCTATAGACTGCACATTGGGGTGTGCATGCCAGCCATAGACTACACATTGGGGCGTACATGCCTGCCATAGACTACACATTGGGGCGTGCATGCCAGCCATAGACTACACATTGGGGCGTGCATGCCAGCCATAGACTACACATTGGGGTGTGTATTTGGGCCATAGACTATAAATTGTGATGTGTACGCAAACTACTAATTATTAGGCGTGTGCAAATATCAAATGCGTTTCTAAAATGTTACAAGCACAATTTTTAGAAAGCTTCTTACCAAAAAAGAAGATAACCAAAGTGAGAAAGATGACAAATTCTTCTTCTTTGAGCCGCAACTCGACCAAATCCTTGGTAAACTCGAACGACAGTCTAACAAACTCCTCTCCGTAGAGGAAATGAGCTTTCATATCGGCCAAACTAAGACTGCGATCCTGCACTAACAGGTAGCAAGCTGGCGATACAACCCAGAACTGAGAGTGGATCAATATAGCGGCGGCTTTGAAGCAGTTCAACACAATCTGACAGCGGTCGGCAGTTGACAAAGATTGAAATTCGCCAAATTTAATAGCAAAATCGCACACTTTGGACAGAACGAAATTCATTCTAAACACATAAAGATTCCACAAATAGTCGCGAAAATTTTCTGTTGAATCCATCTGAGGCGGCGTGTTTTTCAAATCTTGCGACGATTGTACAATCTCTTGCAGCATGTCCGGCCCGAATACGATCTTAAAGTACAACTGCAACTGCTCCACAATAGAGGTTGGCGCGTAGCCAAACGGCACCAGATTTCTGGCCGTACGTCCGGACGCCATGATTTCCAGCGAGATTTTCACCAACTCCCTGCAGAGACGATCCCTAGCCGGACGGCGGCTGAGCACCGAGTCCAATACCGGATCCTCCAGCTGTTGAATCATCTCAGTTAGCAGGTCGTGACAGTATTCGCGTTGGACTGGCAAAATTTTGAAATCATCGTCGGCCATAGCGTGGCACTCGCGAGCTAGCTGGGTGCGAGCTTCTCTGCGATTGGCCGTCACCGCGGAAACTGCGGGTCTTGATGCCGCCGCTGCTGCTGGTGCTGCTGCTGGTGGTGTTTTCGTCAGTTTGAGCACTTTAGCAGAGGGTAACTCAGGCTGCTGTTGCTGCTGCTTCTGCTCCTGCTGCTGTTCAGGCTGTTGCTCAACATCTGAATCAGTGTCGGACTCGTTTCTAACAATCTCTTCGCGACCGACTTCTTCTTCGGAGGCAACCACAACAACGGATTGCTGCTGCTCTGGCTGATGCTTGATGGCTAACCCGCCGCTAACAGACAGATTGCCCGACACGCGCATCAGCTGGGCGCAGAACTGGGCCCGGCCAGACGGGTCGCGCTGACCAACCGACCGTAGAACAGCTGGCGACAATTGGCCAACTAGCTGGCTAATTGATTGGCGAGATTTGCGACCGCCCGATAATTGTTGGCACTGGTTGATTAGAGACGATTTTAATTGCTGCAGATCGTTACTGCTGCCGGCTGGAGTGGCTTGTTGATGCTGATGGTCGGGCATGTCACGGATGATCTCAATGGCCGGAGCCGCAGCGGATGTAGCAACATTCGACGAAGGGCTGGCAGCGGCGGCCTGCTGCTGCGGCGGCGACGCTTTCACTACTACGCGGCGGTGAAGAACCTGCGGGTGGGGGATTTTGGTTGCTGGTCTGTGTACAGGCGTCTGCGAAATATGCGATGGTGTTGCCAAGAAATTCAACTGATCGACTCCCTCTGTTCTCTAACTGATTGAATCAGCCTCTCCGCTCCCTCCCTCACTGAGAATCAGCCTCTCCGCTCCCTCCCTCTGTTCTCTCACTCACTGAGAATCAGCCTCTCCGCTCCATCCCTCTGTTCTCTCACTCACTGAGAATCAGCCTCTCCGCTCCATCCCTCTGTTCTCTCACTCACTGAGAATCAGCCTCTCCGCTCCATCCCTCTGTTCTCTCACTCACTGAGAATCAGCCTCTCCGCTCCCTCCCTCTGTTCTCTCACTCACTGAGAATCAGCCTCTCCGCTCCATCCCTCTGTTCTCTCACTCACTGAGAATCAGCCTCTCCGCTCCCTCCCTCTGTTCCCTCACTCACTGAGAATCAGCCTCTCCGCTCCCTCCCTCTGTTCTCTCACTCACTGAGAATCAGCCTCTTCGCTCCCTCCCTCTGTTCTCTCACTCACTGAGAATCAGCCTCTCCGCTCTCCCCTCTGTTCCCTCACTCACTGAGAATCAGCCTCTCCGCTCTCCCCTCTGTTCCCTCACTTACTGAGAATCATCAATACCGCTCCCTCCCTCTCTTCCCTCACTCACTGAGAATCAGCCTCTCCGCTCCTTCTTTTCTGTCACTTAGGGAGCATCAACAGTCGCTCACCTTATCCTCAGCCCTGGCCTGCTGCAAGGCCTCCTGCAATTGCAGATCGGACAACGCCCTGGCCCTACTAAGCGAATCATCGGTTGCTAGGTTGGCCGCAGTAGCGGACTCAGCAGCCTGGGCAGCCAGTGGCCGGCGACCGAGCTTGCACGACTCGCGGCTCATACCGACCGCTATGCATTTGCGCAGTCGGCAGGCCTTGCAATCTGAGCGGCTGTTGGGCGTCACCTCGCACTGATTCTCGCCGCGTACGCAAACCAGACGCGGCTGGGCTGGCAGCGACGGACCAGAAGCGGCGGCGGCGGCGCCGGCTGTCCCCCCGACGCTATTAGCCAGAGCACGTTTGAAAAAATTGCGACAACTCTCGCAGGCCTGAACTCCGTAGTGCAGATTCACTCGGCGAGTTGTGCCGCACACAGAACAAGCCGCAGCTCCGGCCGACGCCGACGATGCCGTCCAAGGAGACGTCGGCGACGAGGAAGACGCTGTAGCAGCCGACAACAACTGGCTAACAATGTTGTCGTCGTCATCCTCATCGACATCGTCCTGATTGTCGACAATCTCATCGTCGCCTATTTTATCAGAATCGTCAGTTTCCTCAGGACGATTGACAACGACGCGTCCGACAACGCTGACAAGCGTGGCAGCGGCGGCGGCTGTCGGCGAGACGACAACCGTGGTAGCCGGCGACGTAGCCGAAGGTTTAGCCAGCCGAACAGTGATGGTTGGCCTCGGATTGCTTTGATTGGCAGCTCCGTTGACAACGCCGGATTGAATTTGATTAGTGCGACGCGCCGCGACGCTGAAAACACGATTCATAGCGTCGCCATTGTCGCCAACTTCAGCTTTGGCTTCAGCAACAGACTGCTGATCAGACAGATCCGGTGGCGAATCGGCGAGATCCCGCAATCGCAGCCGCTTGCCAACAACAACTCCAGCAGGGGAAGATGTCGTAGAACTGCTGCTGGCAACGAGTCCGCCAGATACGGACATAGCCGTTGGCTGCACTAATATAGCTGGGCGTTTCAACAGCTGGCTGGCTGTCAATACTTGCTGGCCATTGTTGCTGCTATTTTTGTCATTGTTGTTATTATTGCCAGCGGCGCTATGTTTGGTTGCGCTTCTCATATTCAAATCTTAACGGATTAATAGAATCTCTAAGTAGAAATAAAATACAGATTAGATGCTTCAGTAGAGGCGGCACGAGATTTAGTATAGTGAGAGGCAGCCTCACTCGAAAAACATTTCTCTATTATTGTAGGTAGGTTGATTCCGCTGAAATTTAAATAGAAAAGATTTTTATGCCATTTTTTAAACACGCTAATGACTACTAACGAAGACAAAGAAGTAGTGTACAAAGAAACTGTGCAGGCAGCCTTAGAGGATTTGAAGCCTAGTGGCTAGGGAATCTGCCTGATGACTGAAACTGAAAGGTCGTGGGTTCGAGTCCCGGCCCTAGGAGACAATTTGTGCCCTTAAGAAAGGCACTTAATTCCCGCATTGCTTCAGTCCACCTAGCTGAGATCGGATACCAGTTTGAGCTGGGTAAATTTAGGGTGGGTGTTGCGGCCCCTCCAGCCCGTCAGGAGTGAAGAGATGTACACAGCTCTCTGATGCGCCGCGCAACTAGCTGCGGCTGAGCCGTTTGGCTGTACATCTGGTCGAAAGGTCGGGTGTCTAAATTGTTATATATTTATTTTGTACTCAGAGAAGAAAATAAGAACAACTATAAGACTCACACGTTCATCAAAACTGCACTTTTATAATTTTATTATTAATTCTAAGATAGTATCTTTACACATTGGGGAAGAAATAGGGACAACCGACAGAATAAAAGTGCAAAGGCTATAAGATTACTAATCGTATCAGCTACACACACAAAGAGATGGTTAAAATTAAGCTGAATGCACGATATATTTTCTTCTAGCCAAAACAAAATGCGTTTTCAAAAAACTAGTTTAAAACAATCGACACCGAATTAGAGAAGCACTCAGAGCGCGGCGCCGCCACTGCCTGCGGCAGCCGCCGATGCATCCAACAGCAGTCCAACCCGGCCGAGGCACACCGCAGATTGCCTACCCAATTCAATCTCCCTAGCTAGCAGGGCGCGCAATCGTTCGAATAGCGGGCGCAGACGAGGCCTGGCGCGCAGTTCGCTTGGCGCCGCGTAGATTTCGACTAAATCGCTGGCCAATGGCAAGGCGTCAGCGGCCAGCTCCTGATTGCCCAGACTGTGCAGCACGAATTTCAGCAGGGCCGCCACGTGCAGGTCGGGTCGGCCCGCCAAGGCGGTGGCCAGAGCGCCTCGGCGAGCGAGTTCGCGACAAGCGGCAGCGGCCTGGTGCGGCTTGCGCCGCAGTTGGCCTTTGCTGATCACGTGACTAAGAGCGTCGGAATGACGAAATCGTTTTAATAGCCGGTCTAATTGGTCCAATTGGGGGCGCTTGCGGTTCTGCGAGCTACGATTGGCGCTAGCGGGGCCGGGGGCGACGACGTCTTCTGGGCGGGCTGGCATCACCTGGCAACGCGTAGAGTACATAATGATTGATTGCTTTATGAAGGCTTACAGTAGGAGTCAAGAGGATAAACAAGGGTAGATAAACAACCAACTGGTGGTGGTACGAGCGTAGTTGGTGACCAACTGAAGGATCATACGGCGGGCAGCGGTAACCAGCTGAAGGATCATGGGGGGTAGCGGTGACCAACTGAATGATCATGGGGGGGAGGTAGCGGTGACCAACTGAAGGATCATGGGGGGTAGCGGTGACCAACTGAAGGATCATGGGAGGTAGCGGTGACCAACTGAAGGATCATGGGGGGTAGCGGTGACCAACTGAAGGATCATGGGGGGTAGCGGTGACCAACTGAAGGATCATGGGGGGTAGCGGTGACCAACTGAATGATCATACGGGGGCAGGGGTGACCAACTGAAGGATCATAAATAGAGAAGCTAATAAAGCATAATTCATAAATCACCAGGTCAGCTTTGACGGCTTTCAAATAGGGATCTTTCAATGCCGGCTTTAATTTGGCCGCCTCGGCAGCGGCGGCGGCGGCATCTGGCGATTCGTAGCGTCGAGTCAGCAGCCACCGATCGCTGGTGCCCAGTGCGAGAAATTCGGCATCAGCGGGTGACAGGGCCATGCTAAGGAGGCCGCAGTTGGGATATTCGTACTTTTGAACTTCTTCGTAGGTGAGGAGATCCGTGACCTGCGGTGAGAAAAAGTGCTAATTTATGGCGCTGATACTGCTGGGTATATTTACGATCCACACTGGATTGAAACATGGATTTGGGATCTCTAATTGACTGAAAAAAGTGGATCTGGGATCTCTAATGGACTAAAACATGTATCTGGGATCTCTAATGGACTAAAACATGGATCTGGGATCTCTAATGGACTAAAACAGTGATCCGGGATCTCTAATGGACTAAAACAGGGATCCGGGATCTCTAATAGACTAAAACAGGGATCTGGGATCTCTAATAGACTAAAACAGGGATCTGGGATCTCTAATGGACTAAAACAGGGATCTGGGATCTCTAATGGACTAAAACATGGATCTGGGATCTCTAATGGACTAAAACAGGGATCTGGGATCTCTAATGGACTAAAACAGGAATCCGGGATCTCTAATGGACTAAAACAGGGATCTGGGATCTCTAATAGACTAAAACATGGATCTGGGATATCTAATGGACTAAAACAGGGATCTGGGATCTCTAATGGACTAAAACAGGGATCTGGGATCTCTAATGGACTAAAACAGGGATCTGGGATCTCTAATGGACTAAAACAGGGATCTGGGATCTCTAATAGACTAAAACATGGATCTGGGATATCTAATGGACTAAAACAGGGATCTGGGATCTCTAATGGACTAAAACAGGGATCTGGGATCTCTAATGGACTAAAACATGGATCTGGGATCTCTAATGGACTAAAACAGGGATCTGGGATCTCTAATGGACTAAAACAGGAATCCGGGATCTCTAATGGACTAAAACAGGGATCTGGGATCTCTAATAGACTAAAACATGGATCTGGGATATCTAATGGACTAAAACAGGGATCTGGGATCTCTAATGGACTAAAACAGGGATCTGGGATCTCTAATGGACTAAAACAGGGATCTGGGATCTCTAATGGACTAAAACAGGGATCTGGGATCTCTAATAGACTAAAACATGGATCTGGGATATCTAATGGACTAAAACAGGGATCTGGGATCTCTAATGGACTAAAACAGGGATCTGGGATCTCTAATGGACTAAAACATGGATCTGGGATCTCTAATGGACTAAAACAGGGATCTGGGATCTCTAATGGACTAAAACAGGAATCCGGGATCTCTAATGGACTAAAACAGGGATCTGGGATCTCTAATGGACTAAAACAGGGATCTGGGATCTCTAATGGACTAAAACATGGATCTGGGATCTCTAATGGACTAAAACATGGATCTGGGATCTCTAATGGACTTCTGGACTTCAACATAGTTGCCAAAACGCGACAATCCACACCTTAACAAGGCCGTCTAACCCGCAGGACAACAGAGCGCCCCTAGCAACGGCCAAATCCGTGACGTGTTTGTGATGCCTTCTGTAGGCCGCAATCTGCCGGCCACCCTGGTGCAGAGACAGGGCCCGAACCCAGCAATCGCCGGCCAAGTACAAAGCGTTGTCGCCGGGAGCAAATCGGACGCACGTGACAGGATGTTCGTGCGACAAAACTAGGGCTGGACGAGGCTGTCGCGAATCCAGCAGATAGGCGCGGCCGTTGAGCATGCCGCAGGCTAGCAGGTTGCAGTCGGTCTGGCTGGCGTCTAGAGCGGTCGCCTTGTCGATGGCCGCGGCGGCGTCGGTTTGGACTGCGCCGACAGAGGTGGATAAGTCGAATTCCATGAGCGGCTGGCCCTGGGTGAGATGAAATCGTTAACTCATTTAGCTGTTTGAATAGCGAAGCGTAAACATATGAAAATGCAGTCTGTCTTTCAATAGGTAATAAATCACATGCCGAAGTGATTCAAAATGGGGATGATAAATATCCCAATGAAGGCAATGTCAATGGGGATGATAAATATCCCAATGAAGGCAATGTCAATGGGGATGATAAATATTTCAATGAAGGCAATGTCAGTGGGGATGATAAATATCCCAATGAAGGCAATGTCAATGGGGATGATAAATATCCCAATGAAGGCAATGTCAATGGGGATGATAAATAACCCAATGAATGGAATGCCAATGGGGATGATAAATATCCCAATGAAGGCAATGTCAATGGGGATGATAAATATTTCAATGAAGGCAATGTCAGTGGGGATGATAAATATCCCAAGGAAGGCAATGTCAATGGGGATGATAAATATCCCAATGAAGGCAATGTCAATGGGGATGATAAATACCCCAATGAATGGAATGCCAATGGGGATGATAAATATCCCAATGAAGGCAATGTCAATGGGGATGATAAATATCCCAATGAAGGCAATGTCAATGGGGATGATAAATATCCCATTGAAGGCAATTTCAATGGGAATGATAAATACCCCATTGAAGGCAATTTTAATGGGAATGATAAATATCCCAATGAAGGCATTGTCAATGAGGATGATAAATATCCCAATGAAAGGAATTTCAAAGGGATGATAAATATACCAAATACATATCCTTATTAAGGCAATGAATATAATAATGATAGTAAATACCCCTATGATGACAATGTAAATAGAAAAGAAAAAATAGTAAACTAAAATATGAATAAACGAATAAGTTTTACAAAAAAACAAATCTCACCTGCGGGTCGGAGACGTCCCACAACAGGCAACGCCCGTCTTCAGCGCAGGAAGCCAACCGTGGAGCGGCTAAACCCGAACCAACGGCGCCAGCTAGGAAAGCCAGACCTGACACTGCCGCGGTGTGAGCGTTGGTCATGTGACGCAACTCGGTGCGCATGGCAACGCTGTGCACGGACACGTGACCATTAGTTTCACCAACGGCTATTAGGCCGCCTTGATAAGCAATGGAGCGGACTGGGGATTTGAAGCGATGGAAATTTTTCACCACGGCGTTGTTGGCTGCTGGATCACGGATCTCAACCTGGTTAATAAAAAGGATTTTTTTAAAAACCAATTCGTAAACTTTAGACAACAATTCAATTACAAAAACTAAAGGTAAAAGACAATAAACTAACCAGGAATCCACTAGCCACAGCAAAATTCGATGCAGTGTGGCAATACTTGACGCAACACACTGGATCTTCAAGTTTGTTGAAAGGTCCATTCTAAATTAAAAAAGGTGGACATTATCAAACAAAAGTACAGAATTTGTTGATTACAAATTTCCCAATAAAAATATTTCATTATTATTCTATCATAATTTTCATATTTCAAAGATATATCTTTAGGTGTGGCAGTTTCAGGTTTTAGTGGACAAATCTATCGTCTATGGCTATGCATAGTTGTAACATGTTGTAAACTTATATCATTTGTTGATTTACATAGAAGTAGCTGCAGATTCAATACAATAATAGAACCAGAGTTATCTGAGCTAGAGCTATAGTCTAGAAAAAATTGAATGAATAACTAGTATATGATGTCTAGTATATCTTTTTGTCTGAAAATTGAAATATTCAATACAATGGAACAGATAAGGATTGTGTGGCACAGACTCTAACAATTCTGCTATTTCAAGCAATAAGATTCACTATTGCATCTCTGTCTACACAGGCATAACCAAATCCTTTTGATTCAAGTGCAATAATATAGTTGAGTTTGTCAAGTGGAACTTAAAATATCTCAATATTGCCATTTTTGGGTATCTGGAGAACTGTCTACATGATTGGCAATTGTACCATCCTTGATATTATCAAAAGCTAAAGTGATACTACCAAACTTGTATACAAGTTTTGCAAATGCAACTATTGAGGAAAACGAGGGTATTTCCAGGGAAAGCTACTTTAATTCAATAATTTTAATAGAATTTTACAGACAAGACATAAGTATACTATCCTTATTCTTTTTAATTTATTCTATTAACTCACTATTCTTACTACGTGTGGAAGGCTTAGTTCATTTGTAATATTTTTTAATAAAAATTTAAATCTGCTCTTAATTTTTGTTTACTCATACTTTAATAATGTAGCACTATTTTTTGTAATTTTTTACTGCTCTCTAATAATACTGTATTATAAGTGAAAAAATATTAATATATCATGGTCATTATAACAAAACTTAAGACAAAATAGTATAAATACACGCGAGTTTAGTGCTGGAAAAGCATAAGGTTTAGCCCTTCTAATAAAGAGCTTTGCAAGCAAAACCTGTCTAGTGTTTTGACAAGCAAAAGCCTTAGTTATTTGAGCAGAGGCTTGAGGAGCAAAAGTGTTGGAGGCATTTGCAAATTGATACTCAGATTAATAAATAAATAAATTTAGATACCCCACCTTTTGATCAAATGTACAGCCCAAGGTATAGTCGCAGCTAGTTGCATGGTGCATCCAAGGACTATGTACAGTTTTTAGCCTGATGGGCTGGAGGGGCCGCAACACCCACACTAAATTTACCCAGCTCAAACTGGTACCCAACCTCAGCTGGGTGGACTGAAGCAATGCGGGATTAAGTGCCTTGCTAAAGGGCACAAATTGTCTCCTAGGGCTAGGGCTTGAACCCACAACCTTCTGGTCATGAGGCAGGCACCCTAGTCACTAGGCTACAACTCCTTAGATTTATACTTAGATTAATACTTAGATCCCGTAGATTAGGTGCATAAAGTAGGAATGAAAAGACAAGTGATAATAGAGTGAAAGGCCGTGACCCTCTGATCCACAGTATGCCTTTCAGGCTGGAAAACCAGTGCTTGCCACTTAGCACTGTGTGAAATGCTACCAGATACATGTTAGTAGTATAGTTGATATAAAGTAATATTATAGGAAAAGTGTTATATTATTTGTTAGAGAGAGTTTTATAAAATTATAAAGAACACTATAATACCTTTGGTACTAGCAGTAGGAAAAAGAGCCCTCCCTAGTACATATGTAATTATATAAAATTGTGCTTAGCTACCTATTTTAGCTAGCTAAACTTTAAAGTATTTTTGAGATACCAATTGCATATAAACAGGTATAAATAATAGACAAAATAAACATGCTATATGCAAAAAAATAAATTCAATAATATACATATCCATATTAAGCATTCTCCCTTATTATCTCTCTTATTTTAATCTACTTTGCAACTTGGATTGCCAATTTTGCAATTTGTATCAATGATTTTGTTATTTACCTTGGTCAGCCACCAAATCAGTTAGCTACATAGGCCAACTTGGCCACAGCACATGTATATATGGGAAAAACCTTGAAAATCACGTAGCCATTTCCATTGCCAATATACACATGTGAGTTGCTATTGCTATTGATTGATTGTTGGCATGTAATAGCTATTTTGTCCAATAGACCTAGTAACTTACTAGTAGTAAGTAACTATTACTATTAGAAATAGCTAGGTAATTCTTTGTATAGTTTTATATATATAATACAGCTAGAAACAACATGGTAAAATTTTTATCTATTTTTGTGTACAATATAACAATATGGATCTATCCAATGGTTGAGGCACATAGCACCAAGGCCATGTAGCTCATTTCTGCCCTAAGCAGCCTATCTATATTATTATTATGGCATAACAGAGCCAGCCCTAGCAGTGGGCACGAAATGAAATTATATGCCTGCTGCAACTGTCTATGGCAAAAATGTCTTCATTTTAATGCATTGACTTCATTTTGTGCCGGCTGTTGCACCCGCTGTCAATGTCTATGGCAAAAACTCATACAAGCAACTTTAACTATTTATGCGTACAGTATAGTTTGGCTTAGCTATTTGGGGTACAGGGGCAAAGCCACTGCTAGGGGTATGGGGGCAAAGCTCCCATATTCTAACCATAGACAAATAAAATCAAGAAATTTCTTGAGGAAGACTAGAGTCTAATTTAAATATTACATTAGCTTGTGTGCTGAGATTTCTTTACTTTTGCTTTCTTCCTTTTTTATTTTGAGCTATGCTGCGCTACGACAGGATTTGCAAAAACAAAATAAGCAGTTTGACTGCTAGAGAGCTGGATTTTGTTGCCTGTTTTGTAAACTGCGAGGATTCTACCCCTATTGGGCAATGGACAGGTCTTACTGCAAATCAAGAGAACCTTATTGACAAGGAACTCCATGATCCATCTAACATTGGAGACATTTCTCTGCTGTGTGAGTTGACCTCTAATGAAAAAGAGTGTCTACAACAGGTGGAGGAGGATAGCAAGCATTAGTCTACCACCAAGTAGATGAAACTACACATTCAAAGGTTTAAAAAGTTTTTAGCAGATGAGAGACTACCAACCAACATCGGGGGCATGCCAATTAGGTACCTGTGCTTGTACTTGCAGCTGTTCTTTGTCCAACTGAAGACTGCCAATAGAAAGCCCTATGCTGTCAGCAGTTTGGTTTGCTTCCGTGCATCAATGCACAGTACTTTCTAGAGAAGTGTGATCTGAAGATAATAGGCAACTATCAATTTTTTTCATTTGACAAAACCTACAAGGTGATGCTTGTCAAGGCACTGGATCAGAAGAAAAGCATTTCTACTATACCCAAATATTGTGCAATTGAAGATACTGGTTTTAATTGCCTTTGCACATACTTTGATCAGTCTACTCCAAATAGGCTACAGATGGAGGTGCTGTTCAAATTGTGCTACAGATTTGGATTTTGCGCCAGATATTGGCTTTGTGGACTTACAAAGAATGACTTAAAGATTTGCAAGTATGATGGTGTGAGGTACATTGATCTCATCAAGTCATCTATTGAGAAGACTGTGTTGGCCAATAACCCATTGATATCCAAGTGCATTGTCCTGGCAGAGACTCCAGGCAACCCAGCATCATGCCCTGTATGAACTGTTGAACTCTACCTATTGACCATTCCACCTGGCAGTGAATGTCTCTGGCCAAAGCCACTGAATTGTGCTGATAACGATGGCTACTGGTACCACAAGATACTTGTGCCAGGTAAGAATTCACTGAATGATTTCATGAAGCGGCTTTGTGATCTAGCTGGACTTGGCAGCACACAAACCATTGTATTCAAGTATCTGTTGTCACAAATCTGAGGATGGTTTAAGCACCTCCAACATTCAAGTTATAATGGGACACAAGCGGGCTGAGAGTGTAGATCATTATACCAAGAGAATCAAGTTTTCAAAGAAAGTGGAACTTTCTTAAGCAATGAGTCATGGATTGGCTTTACCATCTAAAACTTAGCCAGTTGGCCACCCTGCGCTTGTTTGCAGCACTATATCAGCTGCTTCTGCTACTGATTCTGGTGCAAATTCTGTCTCAAGCTGCATGATTGCTATTAGCAATCCAGCTAGCAAAGCGCCTAATTTGTTTGCCAATTGCAAATTTTGTACCTTCATTATTACCTCTAAGAAGTATGCAATCAGACACTGCACATTTGCTATGTTAGAGACAATTGTAAATTTGGACTAAAGGTTTCCTTTGTTAAAGTTGATATTTGTATTTTTTTAAGTATCTTGTTAAACTGAGTAGTGAGTGAAGTAAATGAAAAGGTTTTTAATTGTTGGTACTGAGGTTTGTGCAGATTCTAAATGAAATTTGCTTATGAAATAAATTTAATTAATTAATTTAATATCACTTATAAAATAAATTTATTTAATTGCAAAATCTGTGTTTCTAGAAAATTCTCCTTGTTTTATCATTTCTTTTTGTCAATTAATGCATATGTTTTGGTCATAGACATCAGTTGCAGGCAAAAATTGTTGGTTTCACCCTCATCATACATGCGCAACCTCCTGAATCTTACCCGGCCAGTGCGACATTGTTTAGTGTAAGTGCGACATTGTTTAGTGTAAGTGCGACATTGTTTCTGACCAAAAGTGCGACGTTGTTCAGTGTAAGTGCGACATAGGTTGTCAGTGGAAAAATTTGTGACTTAGTTGGCCACAAAAATTTCGAAGGACCAAAAAAAAAAGGTCCCGCGAACGATTCTTGCCTGATCTTCCCAATTATTCTCCATTTTGCGACTTACCTCCTCGTGTTTTTCACCAATTTTGTGACTTACATCGGCGATTTTTCGACTTGCATCGCCAATTTTGCGACGTCCCTTGCTTGGCAAGCCTGTCACCTGGCCGATTCGGCCGGGTCGGCCGGGTGTTGCGCATGTATGACCCTCATTTTGGCCTGCTCTGGCATGGCATAATAAATATTAGGCATCCTTGTTTTATGTACACAATGAACAAAATTAGGTTTATAACTCATATCTTGAGGCTTTAAAATTATAGACCCTAAACCATTTGCCAATGCTAAGATCAAGTCTAAACTCAGAAGGCAAATAACAATATGCTTCAAAAAATAAACCACCTCCAGGTTTTAGTACAATTAGAACTGTAGATGAATCCTAAAAATACTTTTGCTTTCGAATACAGTTTATAATTATATACAAAGCCCAATGCTAGGCTTAGCTGTCTTTTCTACAATACTAGTCAGTGCAATGCAACACAAGCAATGCCTAGAAATACCATAATAAGCATCAATATATCGCCTTATGTTTAGTACTCGTTCATATGCTTACCTTTAAATTTGGCCAAAAGAAGTGCTTTTGAATTTCCTGTTTTTGTTTAACAATAAATGAAACAGAAAGACCTTTAAATTCAGCCATTTTTTGTTTTGACTAAGAGTAATAACAATAACATCTATCTTAAAAGTAGTTTTGCCTTTTAGGTTTATTAACACTTAGACTCGCATCCAAGGCTCATGTAGTCTAAAAAGCAAAAAATTTATCCGAAATATAATAAGTTGACTAAAATAACACCTTATCCAAACACAAGAGGCTGGCTGCAAAAGCGAAGTTCAAATAAATAAAGTCGATTATCACAAAGTTAAATTTTACTTCGTTTGTTATGCACAAGTAACTGCGAAGTAACAAAGTGTTTACAAGTTTAACGACCAGCCTTCTAACTTTACCATATAATTCTGCAAGTTGTTAAAATGAATTCAGTAATTGTATTTTATGTTTTAGTTATCTAGACCTAATAATACAATTGATTAAACTTTCAAAACTTTAGGGTGCGTTCGAGTAGCCTTAAAATGGTTTAAACTGACTTAAAATGATTTTAACTGGTTTAAACTGTCAGTTTAACATCCTTAGTAAAACAAATAAAAATTATTAAAATTTTTACTAATGCGTGCGCAAGCTAGTTATTAACGATAATTTTGTAAATATTATCCAGTTTAAACTTTTTTTAACTTGTTTTATCAGTTTAAAGCTGTTTTAGCAAATTTTCTTCAACCAACTGAAATAAGTAGAAATCTTTCGTTGCCCTAGATTTCGCTAAATTTCAATACAAGCCAATAATAAAAAGCATAAGAACGATTAAAAAAAGGCTTAAACGCCAGTTTAAATGACAAAAATACTTTTAAGCATTAGTGGCCACGAATGAAACCGCACAATTCAAACTCGCTTCGAAAGATAAAATAGTACCGTAGTACGTAAGGCCTACATTATTCAGGCTACAATTGAAGTGGGAAAAACATTAGCGTGTCTAGGATTTTAGAATGGGGTAATAAGTTAGTGTGGGAGGAGATTATCGTAATTTTTTGTCATTATTACACAAAAAGTGAATAAAATAGCAAAAGGCGCTAAAATGCATATGTATGTAATGCATGCGAAGTACAAAATTTACTTAATAATTGAAGCAAACTTTTAAACGCAAAGATGAAAATTTTAATGAAAGTACGAAACTTGAGTTCGTTTTTACACGTGCTTGAATGCACTATGCTTAATAATTAAGCATAAATTTTTATCTGCATTAAGAAAATCTGAAGCATAAAAGTATTTGCTTTAAAGTAAAGACATGTTGTTTATTGATTGGTGCACTGCATGTCTAACTTTGGTAAAAATTTAGATGTAATTAAAAAGACTTCCAGCCTGACTGCCTTAAATTTAATAATAATTCTATAAATATAATTTTTTTAATTCAATGTTAAATGGTCTCAAATAAAGTGCTTGGATGATTTTATTTATAAGCACTAAACTGTTGTGTGCTTGATTCATTACATTCTGTAAAATTTTACTATTCATTTGCGCATTTAAACGTAAAAATAATCATTTTCTTAAATTAAAAAAAATTTTTTGCAGATTTTATACTTCATCTTTTTTTACTTTATTACCTAATTATTATGTAAACTACCACTTCTGTAACTTGGTTCTCAGGTTGATCTTTACTTGACAGTTAAAATATTCTGCTTGGTATTTTTTTAACAGACTGACTTATTTTTTTATTTAGATATGTGAAGTTTACGGCCGACCCTGCAGTTAAGCGCAAAATTGTTAGTTTGAATGGTGAGGTGTCATTCGTGGCCACTAATGCTTAAAAGCATTTTTGTCATTTAAACTGGCGTTTAAGCCTTTTTTAATCGTTCTTATGCTTTTTATTATTGGCTTTTATTGAAATTTAACATGTTTTTTAACATGTGGCTTAGCCTTTTTTAATCGTTCTTATGCTTTTTATTATTGGCTTTTATTGAAATTTAACGAAAGCTAGGGCAACGAAAGATTTCTACTTATTTCAGTTGGTTGAAGAAAATTTGCTAAAACAGCTTTAAACTGATATAACAAGTTAAAAAAAGTTTAAACTGGATAATATTTACAAAATTATCGTTAATAACTAGCTTGCGCACGCATTAGTAAAAATTTTAATAATTTTTATTTGTTTTACTAAGAATGTTAAACTGACAGTTTAAACCAGTTTAAATCATTTTAAGTCAGTCTAAACCATTTTAAGACTACTCAAACGCACCCTTAGAGTATTAGATTTTAACTTTTGTAATGCATCGGCCTAACGTACCAAAAAATTTAATATCACTTTTTAATAAATAAAGCTGCGTTCAAGCGAGTAGCGAGTAGTAGCCTTAAAATGGTTTTAAAAATACTTGAAGTTCTTTGCTAAGTAGGTCTAATTAAAATTAAGCTAACAATTTTCAATTCAATAATTTTCCTTTCGTGTTACGCCTACTCATACTTTTAGACTCTTACGTGAAATGCCTCGCACTTGCCGATAGCTAGCCCTAATGCAAATCATTTTTTTATAATATTAGGCCTATGGTGTTATCAATTTTAGTGTTTTTAACATGTAGCTTGTCTCAATATTAAGTAAAATGCCTTTACTTAACTGGGCCCAGCTATATTGTCAGCCTAAGCAACTTTTAATTGTGCAAGGCTGCAAGCAAGCCTAATCTTGTCTATGAAAATGAATTATATTACTTGAAAGTTAAATCAAACTGTTTTTATAAATTTAGTGATCTACTTCTTAGTTTAAATCTGGGTTTATTTTTTGTGCAATAGGGATGCTATAGCATCTTGACTTTAGGAATTGCATCCTGAAATTCAATATAGGATGCAATTTCACATCCTGATTTATTTTAATTCTTCACAATAAAAGACCTCTTAAATAAGACTTTTAAACTATTGCATCCCAAACCCTGAAATTCCATCCTAAAATTAAGAACATGATGCAATTTTGCATCCTATGTGGCTATGCCTATCCAAAAAATAAACCCAGGTTTAAATCATACCAAAGCCTTGTAATTATAAATAAATAATCTAATTGGTCTCAACATTGAGTTTAAGATCCTTAAATTAGGCCAAAAATATTATGCCTATTGATAGGATTATTTAAATTTGCTAGTATCTTGCTACTTGCTCATTTGCATGATTTATTTTATGCAAATAATAGCCAACATTTAACAATAGGCTTGTAAATGAATAATCTAATTAGTCTCAATATTAAGTTTATTCTTAACTTAGGCCAAGGATAATTATTTGGCCTTTTGATACAAATAATTAGATTTGCTTGTATCTTGCTATTTATCCATTTGCATGATTTATTTTTATGCAAATGATAGCCAATGACCATAGGCATAGGCTTCAAGTTTTTTAATTTTATAAAAGTAGTTAACAAAATAGTAAACAGTACAATGGCTAGGTTTTTACAATAGAGCCAATAGTAGTGCTATTTATAATTGGTAGGAAAAAAGCAATAACAAACTACTAACTAGGGGAAGTATGAAAATATATAGCAGTGCCAAGAATTATTAGTAGGATAAATTTATGGGCTATATGGCTTCTAGAGTCTTCAGAAAATTTGTGGGAGTAAATTTGATGGTCTTAAGTTATTCAATTGCCTTATTATTTAGCTATTTGGCTAATATTTTGATAATGTTTTGCTAATGCATTTTGCCTTTAAAGAGAGTATACAAAAGTAATTGGAATATCTAGCATATTTGAACCTTTTAAAGGGTTCTTACCTTTATCAAAGAAAATACAAGGAAAAAGTAGGTTATTGGAATTTAGAAATATTGGCTAATACACTAATACCCCCTGGCTAGATATGCTACTGTTCAAGCTATTTATTTTGAAAATAGCATGCTTAAAAGATGGGATTTGCTATGTCTAGCTATTATTGGCTTATTCAATGCTTAGTTGTAAAATTTATATAAAAATTAAATTACTAGCATGTTAGTTTCTAGTGATAACTACACGTCTTTAAAACTTGCATAATAGCAGAACTAAACAAATATATTCAATAGTTGATATTTTAAACTGGTTTATGCTAAAATTTGCTATTTGCTAAATTTGCATTGCTTTTAAAGTTTTTAAACTAAAAAAAAACTTTAATCTTAAAATCCACTTTCCAGCCATCTGCACTGCATTGTCAGTCTAGCTCCTGTTGACACCCTCTAGTCAAGGGGCGCCATTTTTGGCGTCCACTCAGATCCACAGGTGCATTATATATATTGGTATTTATTAGTTCAAAAGGTATTTGTCTAGAAGCAGAAGTTGCCATGCAGAACCAAGTAGAGCCAAGCTGGCAGCCAGTTGCCACAGAGTCCGCAACTGTTTGCCTGACTCCTAGCCCCGACTCTCATCCATTTACTGAGCGTCGCATCCCAGTGCCTCAACTGCTGCTAGCAGCGGCAGCCGACTCTTCAATGCCCTGGTCATCGTCAGCTGCTGCCGTGCGCATTGGCCGGGCTAGCGGTCAGCTCCGACCAGCCAAAGACAACGGCCTGTTCGACTGCAAAGTGCTGAGCCGGTGCCACGCCGTCCTAGCCTACTCAGCTAGTGACGGAGCGTTCCTATTGGCCGACACGCGTAGCAGCAACGGCACCTTTGTTAATGGCATCAGGCTGGAACGCAATCGGCCAAGTCAATTGTACACCGGCGATCAAATCCAACTCGGCGTGCCGGTCCGTTGCCGAGACAAGCCGGTGTTCGCCTGCATCAAAGCTCGAGTCGAATTGCTGCATCCGCACGGTCGGCTTGCTTCTAGCAGGCATCAGCAATGCTGTCGTCGGCCTTCTAGGCAGGGCGATCGTCGCCACCACTGTCGTCGTCGTTGTCGACGAGAAACCGTCACCGAGTCTGACGACGCTGCTTTGCTCGACGACGAGTTGGACGACGCCGACGAAGCTGGCGGCGGCTTCAACAACCGCACCGAGCTGCTGGCCCGCTGTTTGGAACGAGCGATGCAACGAGAGCGCCTGTTAGACTTGAAGCTTGCCTGCCTGAGGCGCCGCCGCCAGCAGCACCAACTGCAGCTGCAGCAGCAGCAGATGTGCTCGAGCTCCGACTCCGCCATTGCCGACGTCGACGACGATGCGGAAGCCGCCCTGCCGGTCGATAATTTGAGATTAACCTGGCGCCAATTGTCAATCGATTGTCAAGCCGTTGCCAGATTGAAATCATTGGCAGCAGACGCGGCGGAAGCTCCGCTAGGTGGCATCAGCGGCAGCTACAGCAGTCTGGCCGAGATTACCAACGCGGCCGCTGAGGCTTGGCTAGCCGAGCTGGACCGGGGCTTGGCGGAGCGGCAGGCGATGATTAGTCGGCTAGCCGACCTCGAGGCACAGCTGGATCTTGGCGGTCGGGAGTGCCAGCATTTGTTGGCTAGGTAAGCCTTGTTTGCTGATGGATTTTTTGTATCTAGTGGACTCTATCTATGCTTAGTCTTCTAGTGATGAATAATCAATATATAGACTATAACGCACTGGCATGTAAACCTTTCTAGGAATCACATTTTTGCCCTTAGAATCCCTGTCTAATCCACTCGTAGAATCCTTAATTCCTTTCCCTAAAATGGGTATCTAATACTTTCCTAGCATCCTAGTCTAATTAAATCTTGGAATCCCTATCTAATCTCTTCGTAGAATCCCTATCTAATCTCTACGTCGAATCCCCATCCAATCTCTTCGTAGAATCCCTATCTAATCTCTTCGTAGAATCCCTATCTAATCTCTTCGTAGAATCCCCATCCAATCTCTTCGTAGAATCCCCATCCAATCTCTTCGTAGAATCCCTATCTAATCTCTTCGTAGAATCCCCATCCAATCTCTTCGTAGAATCCCTATCTAATCTCTTCGTAGAATCCCTATCTAATCTCTTCGTAGAATCCCTATCTAATCTCTTCGTAGAATCCCTATCTAATCTTTTCGTAGAATCCCCATCCAATTTGTTCGTAGAATCCCTTTCTGTAATCCATAGAATCGCCCATAAAATTGCTATTAAATTTATGCGCCGCCAATCCAGATGCGATCAAATAGCCAGCATGCTGTCAGCCTCGTCTGAACTTCCCATTGTCGAAGACAATCAAAATCTTCTACATCGGCACGACGATATAGTTAGCGCAGTTAGCAAACCAGGCTCCGCTGTCGACACGCTGGCAGTCAACGTCCAGATCAGCCTCGTTGAAGAGCTGCTAGACTACATTCTGGATAAAACTGGCATTTGTCTGGACGCTGTTAGCGGCGAACCGGCTCCGCGTCCCGTTGTTGTCGACGCTCCTTCATCAGTTACTGAGCTTACTGATCCCGGCTCGTCGTTTGACGACTACATTGACGACGGTCAGACTCTGCGGCGCGTGATCCGGCGTCACCATCGGCCTCGTCGGCGTCAGCATCCTTCTGTTGAAGGTCCCGACGATGTTATGCTCGCCGATGATGACTATGAAGACTATAGCAACGAGGATGCCGACCAGGATGACGAAGATTATCGACTGTCGGAATCTCTGCTAGCCACTGAGCGTCGAGTAGCCGAGCTAATTAGCCGTCTAGATGTCGAACGGCGTCGATATTTGGCTAGCGACGCGGAGCTGGGCGAGAGCGCACAGCAACTACTAGAAGAGATGCGTCAGCAGGCTCGTTGGCTTGACGAATCGTTGAAGACATCAGGCGCTCGAGCTTGCGACACCGCAGGCGCCGCCGCCGACAACTCCGACGACAAAATGGAGAAATCTTCAATTGTTACAACAGAGTCTCCGATGAGGGCAGCTGCTGCGGCTGTTGATGGACAGATCGACATCGTACTGGTGAGTTCCTTAACCTTTATTTATAATCAATAAATCATTCATTGTTAGTGATCAATCTGATTTAAATGAAACCAAATCAAACCATTTTAGTTGCAGCAGCTTCCATCAATATCGGCATTGGTTGCGCTTGTCAGCTTAACTGTCTATCTGCTGTTTTATTGGCTGTAGCTTTTACTGCTCGTGTGCTTTTTCTCTACGTTTAAAGCTGATTAACTGAGTAGGATTTTCCACTTCTGTTTCCCAGATGGCCAATATAATATTAATTGAATTATTAATATAGCGGCAGCAGCAATCTCTAGTGATAAAGCTTATGGTGATTTTGTTTTTTCAGTGCGTCGTAACTTAATTACACATTTTTTTCTCTACAGCTGTGTACGCGTACTGTACTATCTGTTAGGAGACTTATAGGCCTCTTTTTTAACTCCTAAATAGTTGGCGATAAAGCCTCACAGTCAAACAACACTCAGGCTCACTTTTCGGCGGTCTTAATCAACAAGAAAAAGGGACCATCTGCCTTTGATCCTCTGCAATGAAAATGCAATTTTCAAAAGTGGCCTATAATCTCGATTGCCTGCACGCATAAAAAACTCGCAATATTCTAGTTTAATTAGGTGTTGCACTATTGTGATTTTTTCTGCTGTTAATCACGAAAGTTGTTGTATTAAATTAGCTTTTTTCTCGAGCTTGTTCGTCTCTACGAAACATTTTTTGCGATCAATATATTTTTATTATTGATTATTGTAATAATGCAGCCCTTTGTCGATCCTAGATTCAATTTTTTTATTTGAGTAAATCAATAATAAACCATGTTTATGAATTGCTTTGTATGTGTATTTATTTTGAATCTCAAAAAAATTTTTATGCTACTAACGTCTAGTCCCAGCGCTATCCCTATAAAATTTGGTATTAACGGGTTTCTAAGTAGCTCTAAGCGAAACTTTTGTACATTCGATGCATGCTATTTTTTTATTGTGATTGTTTCGCTTTTTTTGGTTTTCTGCGATTGAATATTATATTTTTCCTTTCTGCACAAATCAGGGCCTAGTCCGTGTGAACTTTGTTTTTAAAAAGCAACATGTGTTGTGTTATGATTTCCTTTTTTGCAAGCTTAGCCAAGCTAGAATATAAGAAATTCTATGTATAAGTTTTCGCTTTATATTTATGCGTGTTTTTTGTTTTGTTTTTTGTTTTACTACCCTAATACGAAATATTAATTCTCTAGCAGCAACTGTTCTAGCAACACCCTAATTGTACATTCACTCCGGCCTTACTCTGAAGCGCCAGTCTACCCTCAATGTACACTCACCCTACCCTACCAACCAACCAAGCCAACCGTCCCCCAATTAGTCCCCAATGTACACTATTCTAGCTAAGCAAACCCATCAACTTTAATGTACATTAGCTGTTGACAAATCGATTTTCCTATATTTTATTTGCTGCTGGTTTCGATAAAACAGTAATAATTTCTACTAACAGTATAACGCACTAATGAACTTTTAATAATCCTAGTCCTGCAATAATTATAGTGATATGTATATTTATGCCAATTAATATCCTATTTCGAGTCCGTCAGTTTTATTAATTTTGCCTTGTGATAGCGGAAATCAGCTTTTTTGTTTTACTTCTCTGATTATTTTATTATTTGAGCTGCACCAATAATCCGCTTGCGTGATGTACTTTCTGTTTACTATTTTTATAGGCAAACAAAGATTTGTAAATGATTAATTGCTGCTTTCGGACCAACAGAAGATTTGATTTTTTTATTAATAAGAATATAAAAGTTTAGTAAGAGAACCTTTTTTCTTATTGTCTGGTTACCTCTATTTTGATTCTCCAATCGCTTTGATAAAAACATGCAATTGTGATGTAGAAATTTCTAAATTAGAGTTCTCGGCTTTTCGATCAATGTGATTGATTAAATAAATAAATAATTGATTCAATTTGATTCTGAATTGCTTCAACGGTTTGTTTGCTGTCTTATTTTAATATTTGTGTTAATTTTAAGCTATTGATTGATTAAGATTAGGTATTGAGTGGGAAAGCAACCTACCCTTACCTACCATTGCCAAACCTACCTTCACATCCTCTAGACAGTCGGCCATTGCAAGCTCCTCATTCAAGTGATCCAATAGAAGGTTTATCTCACTTTAAATTTGATATATTTGTCATGAGAATCCCATCAGCCTGAATCCCAATCACTATCAAAACCATCAGCAGCCCTCATGTTCAAGTTGAAGCAACAGCAAGCGGCAGCAGCGGCAGCGGCGGCTGCTGCAACTGCAGAAACCGCCGGCGGCGGCAGCGGCGGTAGCAGCAGCCTCGGCGGAGCTGGCAGCGGTCGCAGCCGAACAATTTCAACATCACGTGACCGGCTATTGTTAAAAGAGATGTCCGAACTCCAAGAGGTGCTCACCCAGCAGCGGACTACCCTTCATCTACCAAATCCTAGTGTACTGTCTGAATTTGTTCTGACTATCTCGCCAGCCGAGGGTCTGTGGGCTGGCGGGCATTTCAAATTCTTGGTGCGCGTGCCCGAGGCTTACAATCTTGCCCCGCCGGAGGTGACGTGTCAGACGCGGATCTGGCATCCGAATGTTAGCGAACATGGCGAAGTTTGCCTGTCGCTATTGCGCTTGAATTCAATCGACAATTTCGGCTGGTATCCAACTAGAACGCTGAAGGACGTTGTGCTCGGCTTGGAGTCTTTGTTCACTGATCTGTGCGATTTTCATGACGCATTGAACGCGGAGGCAGCCGACCAGCACCGTTGCAATCCGCAGGCGTTTCAGCTCAAAGTTAGCGAATATATTCGCCGATACGCCTGTAGGAAGTGACCTAAATTAGTATGAAAATGCTTGACTTTGGATCGCGTTGCTGATTGGCTAGTGAAATAGAAGAGGTTTGGTGCTTTAAGTGTCGAAATTCGTAAAGCTTTGTATATGTATGCCTCAGAAATTCGTTAGGAAAATTCTAGAATGTAAACCGCTCATTCATTGTAGCTGGCCAATCAGCAAACTCCGCCACAGCCACCTCCAACCCCACTGACAGAATTTGCAACCACCCACCCTCCTCCATAGCGAGCCAGCCAATCAGCGACGGACGCCAGAGTCACAAATTTTCCAACTACGCTGATGATACGTAGATAATCATTGACCAATAGGAAACGAGGCAAGGGGTTAGAAGTTGACAAACAGTTAATATTGTTGATGACTAAGCAATTTTATTGATTTTTTACTAGTCCAGTGAGAGAAAACCTCAATAAATTAATTTGATTAATTCAAGAGTCGATTAAAAAACATCGAAAGCCTCCATTTTTGCACCCTTTTAAATTTGCATACCTGCAGAGTAAAAACAGCTGGTTTACAGGTGCAAAATAATTGTATTATAATCAATAGAAGAGACATACTGGCATTATTTTAGTTGCTGCTATCTCATACTATGCTCTGCTATGCTACGAGTATTTGTTAGCGTATCGATAAATGCCTTATATAATTATATTATTTGGTCCCCTCATTCGTGTAGAAGTACATAGCATGTAATTGATATCGACCTAATACTAGAATAATAAGTCTTTCAATCTGATCAACTAGCTTTTTAAATTATTCAATTTCGTCACGTGATTATGCTTAAAATTAAGGTTGTATATAAATAAAGCAGTCTGAATGCTAAGCCTCACAAATATGCTTTGCGTAAATTAATCAATTATACTTGTATAATGCTGAACATATTACCTGAAATCCTACTCCTATATTTTACGATTTAACCTGCGGGTTTTTTTAATTTAAAGCCTTTTTATTGCTTTCCTATAATCTTCCTTCTTTCTATACAGTATACTTTATTTTTAGTCGGTATACAATAAATCACATGACAAATGCTGCATGAAAGTTGGCACTCTTTGATGTACTTTTAGCTGCTTAAATTTCTTTCCACACTTCTTCAACAGCGGTGCATTTTTTCAAAAAGAAAACATCCAAACGGTTCAGGGAATTTAAGGAAAGATAATGTAAAAATCAGAGCGGTAAATGTCGTACTCGTATGTTCGCCTTTTTCCTTATCTAGTAAAAGTGCATGCGTCTAAGAAGCATAGTATAGCTTGAAAGATTTTAGTAATAAAGGATAAACTATTATGCAATAATTTTCTGTGTATTAAAACGCATACAGCAGTAACAAATTGCTATATTAAGGTCAGCTATGATGACTCACCAAAAAACCATCAGAAAAGCAGGTGTACTTTACGGAGTTGGCCGCAGGGTGTCTGGCAGTTTTTTCTAACCCAATGGCCTCTCCGTGATGCGGAAACTTTTAGTAACTAAATTTAACGCTAAAAAGCCGCAGCTGCTACAAATCTGTCGTACAGTATTGTAAATATCATTATCATATCATGTTTAGCATTATAGTAGTGACGCATACAGCTGCTCGGTTTAGAAGCATAATTTACTGCCCCGTCGCTAGGATTTTTCGGTCGCAATAAATCTGCGTTTTACTACTGTAAATACAGCTTTATTTTTTCCTCGTGCGTTGCACAATTTATCTGAAAGTCGCGGCAGATTATCCATTTTTTTGGCTGAAGGTAATTTTAGGAAATTATAACAAGATGAAATGACGGTCAAAATATTCATCATTAAAAACGGTATATAACGGTTTATGAGAAAAAATACGTACTTCTAAAAATTATAATGTTCTAGGCACACTGTTTTCATATGTACGCTCTTCATTAGCAAAAGGTTCGTACCTGCGAATTTGATTAATCTAAATCTAATATTTTGGTTGCATTTCAGTTAACTTCGAATAAATTAAAGCAAATGCATACAAAATACAAGGCATATTTTGTTATATTAGTGACGGTTAATTATACTGCTAACTTACTATCAAAAATAGATTTGGCTATGTTAGAATAATTTTATACAAATACTTACGTAGATATTGATATAAAAAATAACTTTTTACAATAGTAGATGTTAACACCACATGGTTAATTATCAGTGTCATAATTGTTACAACTCAGCTGAATATGGTTGTTGATGCGATTGCTTTATAGATAATTATCAAACTGTTGAAAATAAATTGGTCAGTAAAACAGCACTGTTGGGCTATCCAACAACCTTTAATTATCTATAATTATAGCGGGCACATCAAAACCCGCCGCCGCCCTGTCTGACACCTAGGCGTCGGAGCAGTTCATTGATGTTTACCGCGCCACGGTCGCGGCCGCCCCGAGCCACGCCAAGGGCATTCGCCAAAGCCGCTTGATCGATGCCCAGATCCAGCTCAGCGTTGTACTGCTCAACTAATTCCTTTACCTGGGATTCGCTCAGGTAGCCTTAGGGTGAATAATGCAATAATTTATTATTTTTAAGATGCTTTGTACTCTTTTATTTAGCCAATATCCTACTTTACCACTGCTACTTCCCTTATCCCAGGGGTCGGCAAACTCCGACCCGCGGAGTTTGGCCCCCAGACCCTTTCGAAGTTTACGATTGCAATCAGGCCCGCTCAAAGACAACAGTCTAAAATGCTCATGGAAGAAACAGTTCAAATTATTCCCTCTTTTCTTACTTACTATCCTGTCTCATCTCTCTCCTCTCCTCTCTATACTCCAATCTCGCTCCCCTGCTCCCCACTCCTCTCCCTCTCCCTCTTCTGTCTCTCTGCTCCCCCACTCCTCCCCTCTGCTCCCCCACTCCTCCCCCTCTGATCCCCTTCTTCTCTCCGTCCACTCACCCATTCCCCCCTCTCCCTTTGCTCTCCATCTCCTCTCTTTTCGCTTTTCTCTCTGCTCTCACTTTCTTTCCTCTCTTATTCTCTTCGCATCTCCTTTCACTCTTCTCATCTCTTTTCTTCCCTCTAAATCTGAAGTTACTTAATATTTTTACCCGCAGCCATGCTTTTGGTCTATATCTCGCCCTTGAGGTAAAAAAGGTTGCTGACCCCTGCCTTATACAATCAACTCGTTCGTCTAATTCCTCCTAGCTCATCTATTTTTTCTATCATCCATTATATCCAATCTTAACCCTTTCTCATGCAAGTCTCGTCCAATCTCATCCACTTTCACTTTCATCTACTCATCAACTCTCATCTAATGTCATTTAAACTTAACTCCTATTAACTCCTATCCACTCTCATAAACTCTCTTGCGGTTTCATTTGATCTAATTCTTCTAATCCGATTTCATTCACTGTCAAATCTCACAAGTCTTTCACCCAAACTTGTCTACTGTCATTCACTCTCATCTATCATCTAACTCTCATCAAATTCTCATAAACTCTTATCCATCTACTCTTATCTACTGCTCTCAATAAGTCTCGTCTCTATTCCATTATCTCATTGTCTTTATGTAGCGCGCTCATCCCATCCCTGCCACTTTTATCTTGTCTCTTCCACTCGCATCTATTCTCATCTGTCTCATCCAACTCACCCAGTCTCCCAGTCTCAGATCCATCATCCATTAGCCGACTCACCCCTAGCCTGGCTGTCCCGCCTGTACAGCGCATCGGCCAGTTTCATGAACCTGTTGAACCAGGGCTCCGCAAGCGCAGCCGCCTGTCGTTGCGACATCATCGCCGGTTGAGAAGCCGGCGGCGGCGGCGGCGGACTCGGCGTCCTGTAGAGCGGCTGCTGGACCATCGACGATGTAGCCGGCGGCGCGTGCAACGCCTGGTGTACGGCCTGCGGCTCCGCGTGCGGCCAAGACGCGTTGGGCTCGGGGTAGTGCCTGGCGCAAACCGGGATTCGGTGGATTTTTTTAGTAAGACTGCGTGAATTGCACTATAGGTTTCTTTACACTTTCTGATGAGTTGTAGCCTAGTGGCTAGGGCGCCTGCCTCATGACCGGAAGGTCGTGGGTTCGAGCCCCGGCCCTAGGAGACAATTTGTGCCCTTGAGCAAGCCACTTAATCCCGCAGTGCTTCAGTCCAACCCAGCAGAGATTGGGTACCAGTTTGAGCAGGGTAAATTTAGAGTGGGTGTTGCGGCCCCTCCAGCCCGTCAGGGTGAACAGCTGTACACAGCCCTCGGATGCGCCGCGCAACTAGCTGCGGCTGTGCCGTGGGCTGTACATCTGGTCGAAAGGTCGGGTGTCTAAATTTATTTATTTTTATTTATTTTACACACTACTGATGTCAGTAGCGATGTTATGTAATAAAGTCAAAAATTTTTCAAGACTACGCTCGTATTTATGCATTTTTGGAGGATGTCGTCATTTATCACTTTTGCCCAATCACCTTTCAAGTTCTCTTTCAAGTTCTCATTTTTTCTTCATGTTAAAAAAATTGCAACAAAATTATGTACCATTACGCTTTAAAAGTACAATTGCACTCTTGTACTATTAAACTTGTACTATTATTACGAGACAAAAATGGTCAGAACAAAGCAAACCTGGCATAGTCCAGCGGCCGACGCGAAACCGGCATGACCAAGCCGGTGCTCTGCGACGGGATGACGCGCTCCAGTAAGGCCAGAAACTGCTGCCAGTCGTACTGGCCGCCGCCCCTGTGCCGGCAGAGCGACACCACCTGATCCAAGGTCTGCTCGCTAATTGGCAGCCGGAAATCCCACACCAGGTGTTTCAGCTGATCCCGACTGAGGGTGCCGCGCAACAGCCGGTCGGCTCGTTGAAACGCCAGACGGAGCGCCTCGAAATTAATCGGCTGCGACTGGCGCTGCGGCGAGGCGGCAATGGCGGCGACTTCGGATTCCAGCTGGCGGAGCACGCGTGGCAGGTCGCGATCCGGCGACAGTTGAGCCGGCGACTGTGGCGGTGTCGGCTGCGGCTGCTGCTGCATCGGCGGAGTTGGCGGTGGCGACGGCTGGCGGTAGGAATTCCTGGAATTGGTTTACGAGTCGTAATCGATTAGCTGGTAGGTTTAGCACTGTCTAACCAAACACTCTCTAACCCCAAGCCTCACACAACCCCACGCCGCATACAACCCCACACCGCATACGACCCCAAGGCGCACACAACCCAAAGCCGCATACAACCCCACGCCGCACACAAACCCCACGCCGCACACAACCCTACGCCGCACACAAACCCCACGCCGCATACAACCGCAAGCCGCATACTACCCCAAGCCGCATACAAACCCAAGCCGCATACTACCACACGCCGCATACGACCCCACGCCGCATACTACCACACGCCGCATACGACCCAAAGCAGCACACAACCTCACGCCGCATACAACCTCACGCCGCACACAACCCCAAGCCGCATACGACCCCTCGCCTAAGGACGATAATTAACAATTAGATTGTTAAGGCTGACACTAAAACTAAGCTAGACCCACTGGCTAAATGTTTTTGAACCCAACCAGACTCCCTACACGAGCCTAAGGCCTGCTGTACCTCCCAGTTTTCTCTACCCTTCTTAGCCAGCCTAACCCTTATATGGATTACAAGCTTCTTTCTTCGGGAAATGTAGCTAAAAATCATGAATTGCATCCAACGCTACTCACTGATTCTCTGCCTGGTAATAACTCATGTTGCCATTGGTTGCTTGCGGCTGCGACTGCTGCTGGCGCGGTGTATTATAGTATGAGGCTTCCGACCTGAGAAATTAAACAATATTCAAAGCTCAAATCCAGTTGACGTATCTAGCTACTTGAAGTAGAAATATGAGCATTTTATTTTAGCAATTTACTCACATTTGATTGTTGCCCAAATACAGGCTGGCCCCAATAAATGACAGAACCTTTTCGTAATTGATTTTAGGCGGCTCGTAGGGGCTGACAAACACTGAAGCGACCAGGCGGGCCAACGGGTCCGATATGAAAATCTAAAATTGTTGTAAAATTAGTTGACGAGGTTTGTCACGGAGCACATTTATTGTAACCCTTAAGTACATTAGATTGCCTAAATGTCATATGACTGAATTGTAAGATTACCCAACCGCCTTACTTTCTTACTCAGATAATTTTACACAAATAATGCCACAGCGGTCAAAGCAGCAAGAGCAGCAGCTTTCTTACAATATCGCGGGCTCAAAGCCACTCGAATCAAGTGGGGGGGGGGGGCAACGCAACAATAAGAGCCAGCAAAGCAAGGCATTGGCAAAGAAAGTTGATGAAGAGGCGAGGTTGACCCAGCAGTGGAAAATTGAATTTGAGTTGAAATTTCTCACCTGCCTGCTCAGCAGGTGTTGAAGAAGGTAATAGATAAGAGCAGGCAGCCCCTGAGCTACTAAAGAAAGAATCGTTGAAACTTTGTGCCGTCTTTTTTATTACCTATAGCAGAAAGTTAGCAAGAATCTGCATATTTGCTTTGAGAGCAACGGTTTTTGTGTATCCAATTAACGGCATTCATTTGCTTTTATTGCTCCCCTATTTTTTTACTTGCTTTGAATAAGAAATGACTGCTTTAAATGAATACGTCTGAACTGCTTTTATGACTTGCCAATTATTTTTTCCTAGTGATAATCTTCCAGATGCGCTGGTAAACTCGATAATTGAAATCCAAAACCAGACGCAGCTTGAGCAAGTGCACTGCCCTGACTTTTAATGAGTATAAACTCACATTGTTCCTAACGAGGGCTTGATGAAGCTCGGCGAAGCTGCACAGGCCCGTTAGCTCGTCATCCAGGTCGGCTAGGTCGGTGTAAACCTGTTTTAGTTTGCCAGTCTCGAGGTAGCGCAGTTGGCTTTGTAATTCGCGCATGACAGCGTATTCTTCGGTGCTGGTTTTGTTGGTTAGGAAAAATTCGAATGAAAATTTTCGAGTTTTGCATCCACAGAAAAAATTATAGTTTCGAAATAAAAAATCTGACACTGAAGTTTTAACATCCACGACTAAAAATCCCCGTTTTAAATTCCCAGTTTTCACATCCCTAGTTTACAGCACTTACGTTATGATTTCCCAAATTCCTAATTTATCTTTCCATGCTTAATAACGTTCAAAATTATTGATTTGTCAGCCTCAAATTGACAGCTCGCCGAATTTCGCGAAAAAATCAAATTAGCTGAACAAAAGCTACACAGATTAACAAAAAATCCCTAAAATATCCTATAATTTCTCCATGAGGAATTTGTCTCACCTGCTCAGCACTAGGGGAGCGCCAGTCAGCCTCCCGGCGTAGGGTGGCAACCGGGCGTACAGACCGTTGATTAGCTGAGCCGTTTCCATGGCAACGCCGGGACGGGAGCTGGCTGGGATCGGCGGCAGCGGCTGGTAGGGATTCAAACCCGACCGGCGCTCGCTGAGCGGGGCCGACGCTTCGTTGCTTGAATAGGGCTCGATTTCTCTCTCCTGGAAGAGTGGGATAAATGCGCATCGGGGAGAATTCATTGTTGTTTTTTTATTTCCCCATTGCAGCATTTTTATTGCAATTTTTAGCTTGATGATATTCAATCAGCTTGAGACTGTCATATGGGGCGATAAATATTTATTTTGATATTCTCATGTGACAAAATTTCTAGGAAATCGATAATTGACCCACACTTTTCTTAACCCTGAAATTTTCCCTTAATCTAATATTTCCATACTCTGACATTTCCTTCATTTAACATTTCCTCAATCAGAAAATTCCTTAATCTGAAATTTTCTTAATCTGACATTTCCTTAATCTGAAATTGCCTTAATCTGAAATTTTCTTAATCTGACATTTCCTTAATCTGAAATTTTCTTAATCTGACATTTCCTTAATCTGAAATTGCCTTAATCTGAAATTTTCTTAATCTGACATTTCCTTAATCTGAAATTTTCTTAATCTGACATTTCCTTAATCTGACATTTCCTTAATCTGACATTTCCTTGATCTGACATTTCCTTAATCTGACATTTTAGTAATCTGACATTTCCTAAATCTGACATTTCCTTAATATGACATTTCCTTGATCTGAAATTTCCTTAATCTGAAATTTCCTTGATCTGAAATTTCCCTAATCTGACATTTCCTTGATCTGACGATTACTTAATCTGAAATTTTCTTAATCTGATATTTTCTTAGTCTGACATTTCCTTATCTGACACTATCAAAGCTTGACTTTAAGAATTAGGAAACTCCTTATTCTGATTATTTTTAATCAGCACACAATAAAAGATCAATGAATCAATAAATCAATCAGAGTCAAACAGCGAGGCTCACCATTGGCAGCGGCACGGTACCAAACCGACTCGACAAGTAAAGATTTTGCACGGGAAAATTAAAAAACCTGCCCTTTCGATACTCTTGCCCGTAGGCCGGGTGGCCCTGATAGGACATGCTCGCTCTTTGTCTACTATTCCGGCTACAGCTTCTAGCCTAATCTAAGCTTACCCTAAGAACTGTCTAATCCCTAGAAGATTACCGTTAGTGAGTCGCCGCGAAGCTGCAAATTTTCTCGTCGCCTCGACTCAACAGCGTTGCCAATAGCAACAAGCTGCTGTTCGGACGCTGCACCTTGCGCGGCAGCTCTGGTCCGGCTTCTTGGCGATAGAGGATGGGAACCAACAAGATCGCGGCGGCTGGAACAGTTTGGTTGTTTATTTGTTTACTATGGTGTATTACTATTGAGCCAGACCTATAGGATCTCTTTCAGCTATTCTAGATAATCCTATTCTGTAAGCTCCGGAAATCGGTCTATAACTTGTGGATACGCGCTCTCTTTAGAAATCGTATTGAACACTCACTATAAGCTCTGCTCCTTATTTTTGTAACTAAGGAACGCGTACTATCTGTCTAACTCTCTCTGCCCCTTGCTATTGCTTCTAGTTATAGGCGACAGTTCTCATTGGCTCCAAAAAAAATTTTGTCGTATAGCCGTCGTCAAAAGCCAAAAGCAGATGAAGACCAAGCCGAGAGGCTGCCCAAATTGATGAGCGTGTGCGCTCCTCAGCTAATAGGCCGCGAATGCAGCGCAAAAGCAAACAGAAGCTAGTCAAAAAAACGCTGCTGCTGCTCAAGAGAGACAACAGCTCGAGCAATTTTTTCGTATGAATTTCAAAGTTAGCCTTGGAGGGGGGCAGGCTTGAAAGAAGAGCTTAGCGGCTATAGTTGGCTAATTGGTTTAGCGGAGGGTTTCCTGAAAAAAAGGGTAGCCCAGGTGATGCGTCCTCTAAGGTTAGCTGCCAAAACTTGTAGTGTCAGCAGGCGTGCGTTAGCTATTCATTATATATCACTCTCATATCAGCATCGCAAATTTTCTTTCAAGTTTAAGCTAAGTGTGAGCTTCTTCAAAAAAATTAACACCCCCACGCGCCAGTATTATCACATAACGCTCCGTACTTCTATTCAATTATTATATTTTCTTTTTGATTCACCGGTGTGGCAAAAAAAGATTTAGCTAGAGGACATCCACCAGATCGTTGAATGGGTTGAACTTTCGGGGTGATGTAACGCAGGGGCGTTTGTATTGTCAAATTTTTTTGCTTTGCTAGCGCGTGAGTATAGTTAGTAGTATAATTATTGTGGTGAATGCTAAAAGAAAATGTACAAAAAGCTCCTAGTAAGGCTAATTTTGTGCGTACTCCAGAGATACTAAATAATTTTCGATTCAAATTTACTATTCTGTTACTAACAGTAGTGTTTATGGCTAATGATGATGCGATTAACGGCTAGGGGTGTTCCGGGTTCGTGGTCGGGTCGGGTTTTAGCACAGGGTTCGGGTTTTCTGGGTTTTTTAAATTTATTTTCAGTTTTACATAATCACTATTGCCTTATTACCTGATTAAAGCGTCTTTCGAAATCACGCCAATTCAAAAATATTTTTTCTCGTGTACTTAACTGGCGCAATGCACTGCACTAATTACTTAATAATCGTGATCCGTTAATCATTCTAATACAAATATATTAATCTAAGAATTTTTTACCGTGAATTATAATATCTTAAGTCTAAACAGCTCATTTTAATTCTGCATTTTGTATTTTGTCGTTAATTATGTTTTTTTACTTAACGAGCTAAGTAATCCCACATCCAGGCTAACAGATAACTTGTAGACATTTACTATGTAAACAGAACACAACATATAAATGAGCATCTATTGTCTATATTGCAGGTTCGTTTATAGTCGTTTAATTGAGTTAACAATTGAAAAGTAAAAAAAGGAAAAGGTGGTTTACTGGTATTTAAAGACAAGTATGCTCTCCTCAGCCATCACTCCAAGTCCAGGAGATAGTCGGGTAAAGTTCGGGGTCAGGTCGGGTTCCGGGTTCGGGGTCAGTGGAAATGGAAACCCGAACACCCCTATTAACGACTAAGGACTCAAGGAGTAGCACTCATAGGACCCTCTGTCTGAGTTAATATCTTAGAGTCTTGGTTTGAGTTTTCCCAAAAGATTGATAGTTAGATACTACTAGATAGAAAAAATAAATCTTGCTAATCAATTCCTGATTGGGTTTAGGTCAAGGATGCTACACAGATAAATCGCATAATTCGTATTGCTCGCCTTTTCCTATAGGCCGGATTCTCTTCCGTGACGTAAATAAGACGTCCGCCAACAATTTTTGGTCGAATTACTGGCGAATAAAAGTTGCCGTAGGGCGATTCCTTGTGCAACAGGTTGGCATCCTGTATGTGCTTCCGGCGCGCCAGGGTACTCTGAAGTAGGCAAGGGGTTAACTGTGCTAGAAGTGGTGGTATCTAAATGCAATAAATGCATCTTATAGCTTCATTTTTTAATTGAATAGACTCAAAAGTCTTACAGCTGTCTTTTTCATTTTAGACGAAATGTGGAAAAGTCCCAGCTAGTGACCAACTTTGTAAATTTCATCAATTCTTAAGAGTACGCTCGTATCTGAGACCGTTTCAGGTACTAGTGTGTGAGATATTTTGTAAATTTTAAAAGTTTACTGCCGCCATGGATGATAAGTTTTGGTCGCGAAAAAAATTAGGCTTACGTAAAAGAGAAGGTAATTAAAGGCAAGAAACATTAGATTAAAAATGTTAAGAATGATAAATGAAAGACCAGTTATGAAAGCAAGTGATACTGAGAATATACTGCGCATATAGTACCGAACTTCGAAGACGTAAAAGACGACAGATGTCTCTACATAATCAAAAAGGATGACGTTGAAGATTAAGCGCGAGGCGTGACATAGCCATTGAATTTTTTAGGTTCATTCATCCAATCTTGTTGGAAAACATTCGCATAGTTGTGCTATGAAATAATCTTCATAATTAACCAGAAAACAGAGAAGCTTTAGCCAAGGACCACTAGAAGTCCGTGGCTTTAGCTGGGCTCTTCCTCTACCTAAGCCGATGAACACAATAATTTTAGTAAATATAACAGTCCTTTTCTTGGATATTGAATAAAAATTGTATAGAGAAAAACGACGAACAAATTAATTTCTAAATTCTGTGTAGAATTAATCAACTTACGGTAGTTAAATATTTACAGCACATAACAGCTGAAAAGCTCAGTAGTTCAGTTCCAGACATTGAATAATTGGATAAAATAATCCCAAGTAATATCGGTTTACGTGTGTAATGAATTGCTAAAAATTATGGAAAAACTCTCTTACCGCATCAGCCATTTTTAATTATTATCGTTTAAGTTGCTTTTTTGTGTGATTAGCCCTTAAGATTTTCGGGACAGTTGCAGATTTTTTCAATTTTATTGTAAAGTTTTTGTTGCGTGCAATTAAAAAACACAGAGCCAAAGATAAGTTGAAAGTGTGCATTGTCTAAAAAAGTAGAAAGGTATCTTAGAAACTAACCAAATCTTGTAAATAAGAAAATAATCTTGTAGAATTGTTTTATCGTTTCTTAAATTTTTTTTCTGCTGGGTGACAGAAAATAATTTTAAAACAGCTTTATGTATCTTTTGTTATAGTAACTTAAGCTTCACTTGTTATTTTTAACTTAATATCAAAGGCATCGTTATTTTTTGTATTCAATATTTTTATTTTTGGTGATAACTTTGTCATTTTTTTTAAAACTGCTCAGAAAATTTAGCTTCTATCAAAGTATACTATTGTCGCTGCTCTTTACCATCTTTCTGGATAAAACCGAATTTTGGAAAGCTCCATATTTACATGCATTCATTTACAAAATTGAACATAGTCAGTTTAAAAAATACATTTTAAGCAGCAATGAATTTAATATACTTAAATACACGCAGAATATTTTAATTTTACAAACAAATTACAGGTATTCATTATGTTTAAGTTATGCTTGATAACTTGAGTCGCATAATAATTTTGAAAAAAATTCCTTTAAAATAATTTTTACTTTTAAAGAATATTTTTAGAGCAAAACATGGTTTACTCATTCTTAGAAAAAGTTAATCATGACATGAAGATAGGGTTCTCAAAACCCCAGATTTACACTTATTTTGTTAGTATAGTTGGCATTTTCTAAAGTTATCTGATGTTTGACCCACCTGAATAATACCTCAATATTACTTTCTGTACCGTGGTTTAGAAGATAAATCATTATAGCAAACTTGTGATTAATTCTGAATTTTTATTTCAGCAGTTTTCAAGTTGATCAGCATTCGAAGTGTACTTTTCTTACTAATTTTTTTGTGTCTTGTGATTGATTTTCACACAGTCAGTCAATGGCCAGTTATGATGAAGATGACCAGTTGAAACCTTTGCTGCAGATCCATGGAAGAGGTAAGGCTATAAACTTTACTTAAAGAGACGAGTGTTAACTACTTAATTTAGAATGGCATCAAATTCTACCATGCGACAGACGGGCAACAAGTGCAAACTCCCAGGGCGTCCCGCATTGCCGTTGTGTGCATTCTATTCTGCGAACTGTGCGAGCGCCTCACCTACTATTCAATCAGCGCCAATTTGCTCATCTTTCTGCAAAATCATCTCGGCTTCGACTCCAACACGGCCCTGACGGCCACTCTGGTATTCTCCGGCACCGTGTACTTCACGCCCATCATTGGTGGCTGCTTGGCCGACTCGCTGTTAGGCCGGTACAACACTCTGTACTTGTCCGGCCTGGTCTACGCTGTTGGCTGCGCTCTGCTGCCCACCGTGGCATTCGACTATGAACAGCTGGGCGTGAAGCTGGACCAGGTCTGAGTCTCCATAAACAATGAGATGACGAATTTCAAACCCTACTCGAGAATCCAATTCAACCATTTATTTGTAGACATCCGCCCGCGCCTACTACATTACCGCCCTGGTGCTCATAGCCTGTGGCACTGGCGGAATCAAGTCCAACGTGAGCACTTTCGGTGCTTTCCAGGTAATTCGAAGCTTTCACGGGCTTTGATATTTGATATTTTGATAATTTGATTTTTTTGTTCTTTGACTGCCCCCACGAATCCTGTTTTACTAGCAGCAAGAATTTAGTTCGACAATCTCCTGTCCCGTAGTTTTTTGGTCCAATTTCCTATATAGGGTGCCATTTTGACACTGGAATGGATCCATTTGATCCAAGTTGACACAGTTCAGTTTTGTTACGTTCCTTTGGTTCAGTTTGTTTAGTTCTTTGGGCTCCATTTCTTCAAGTTAATTAGGTTCCATTTCTTCAAGTTCATTAGGTTCCATTTCTTCAAGTTCATTAGGTTCCGTTTCTTCAAGTTCATTAGGTTCCGTTTCTTCAAGTTCATTAGGTTCCGTTTCTTCAAGTTCATTAGGTTCCATTTCTTCAAGTTCATTATGTTTCGTTTCTTCAAGTTCTTTAGGTTCTGTTTCGTTAAGTTCATTAGGTTCCATTTCTTCAAGTTAATTAGGTTCCGGTACGTTAAATTCATTAGGTTCCATTTCTTCAAGCTCCTTAGGTTCCATTTCGTTAAGTTCCTTAGGTTCCATTTCGATAAGTTCCTTAGATTCCATTTCTTCATGTTCCTTAGGTTCCATTTCTTCATGTTCCTTAGGCTCCGTTTCTTCAAGTTCCTTAGATTCCATTTCTTCAAGTTCCTTAGGTTCCGTTTCTTCAAGTTCCTTAGATTCCATTTCTTCATGTTCCTTAGGTTCCGTTTCTTCAAGTTCCTTAGATTCCATTTCTTCAAGTTCCTTAGGTTCCGTTTCTTCAAGTTCCTTAGGTTCCGTTTCGTAAAGTTCCTTAGCTTCTATTTCGTTAATTTTTAAGGTTCCATTTCTTCAAGTTCCTTAGGTTCCGTTTCTTCAAGTTCCTTAGGTTCCATTTCTTCATGTTCCTTAGGTTCCGTTTCTTCAAGTTCCTTAGATTCCATTTCTTCAAGTTCCTTAGGTTCCGTTTCTTCAAGTTCCTTAGGTTCCGTTTCGTAAAGTTCCTTAGCTTCTATTTCGTTAATTTTTAAGGTTCCATTTCTTCAAGTTCCTTAGGTTCCGTTTCTTCAAGTTCCTTAGGTTCCATTTCTTCAAGTTCCTTAGGTTCCATTTCTTCAAGTTCCTTAGGTTCCATTTCTTCAAGTTCCTTAGGTTCCGTTTCTTCAAGTTCCTTAGGTTCCATTTCTTCAAGTTCCTTAGGTTCCATTTCTTCAAGTTCCTTAGGTTCCATTTCTTCAAGTTCCTTAGCTTCCATTTCTTCAAGTTCCTTAGGTTCCATTTCTTCAAGTTCCTTAGGTTCCATTTCTTCAAGTTCCTTAGGTTCCATTTCTTCAAGTTCCTTAGCTTCCATTTCGTCAATTTTTTTAGCTTCTATTTCGTTAATTTTTAAGGTTCCATTTCTTCAAGTTCCTTAGGTTCCATTTCTTCAAGTTCCTTAGGTTCCATTTCTTCAAGTTCCTTAGGTTCCATTTCTTCAAGTTCCTTAGGTTCCATTTCTTCAAGTTCCTTAGCTTCCATTTCGTCAATTTTTTTAGCTTCTATTTCGTTAATTTTTAAGGTTCCATTTCTTCAAGTTCCTTAGGTTCCATTTCTTCAAGTTCCTTAGGTTCCATTTCTTCAAGTTCCTTAGGTTCCATTTCTTCAAGTTCCTTAGGTTCCATTTCTTCAAGTTCCTTAGGTTCCATTTCTTCAAGTTCCTTAGGTTCCATTTCTTCAAGTTCCTTAGCTTCCATTTCGTCAATTTTTTTAGCTTCTATTTCGTTAATTTTTAAGGTTCCATTTCTTCAAGTTCCTTAGGTTCCATTTCTTCAAGTTCCTTAGGTTCCATTTCTTCAAGTTCCTTAGGTTCCATTTCTTCAAGTTCCTTAGGTTCCATTTCTTCAAGTTCCTTAGGTTCCATTTCTTCAAGTTCCTTAGGTTCCATTTCTTCAAGTTCCTTAGGTTCCATTTCTTCATGTTCCTTAGGTTCCATTTCTTCAAGTTCCTTAGGTTCCATTTCTTCATGTTCCTTAGGTTCCATTTCTTCAAGTTCCTTAGGTTCCATTTCTTCAAGTTCCTTAGGTTCCATTTCTTCAAGTTCCTTAGGTTCCATTTCTTCAAGTTCCTTAGCTTCCATTTCGTCAATTTTTTTAGCTTCTATTTCGTTAATTTTTAAGGTTCCATTTCTTCAAGTTCCTTAGGTTCCATTTCGTTAAGTTTCCATTTAAGCACGTTCTTGAGGTCTTGTCGCAGTCAAGTGAGTTTGGTTGCAACAAATTTTGTGCAGGATTTTATTTGTGACGCATTTTGGTTTTGTACGTGTATTGGGCCTATTAATTCATATCCTGGTGCAGTAGCGAATCCATCAGAATTTCACGAATAATTTCGTAAATTTCGGCCAGTGCAAAATTTGTTACTGCCCTGACCGCCGCTATATGCAGGTGGCTGACTTGGGCCAACGCGAAATCCAACGCTTTTTCACCTGGTTCTACTGGTTCATCAACATCGGCTCCGGCCTGGCGTTCGCATTCGTCGCCTACATTCAACAGGAGGTGAGCTTCTTCGCCGGCTATCTGATCCCGGCCGTCTCCATCCTCCTGGCCATCTCTCTGCTGCTGCTGCCCCGGCCATGCATGACCCACGAGGCCCGACCGGCTGGGTCGCCGCTGGGTCAGCTGGTCCGTGTGATGGCAAACGCCGTATCCAGTCGTTCTAGCAGCATCTACTCACTGCCCTCCTGGCTGGACTACGCCCAGATATCTAACGGCGGTCGGTATCCGGAGGATCTGGTGCGCGGCACCAAGCAGGTGCTGATTCTGATACCCCTGATGCTGCCGTACATCGGATTCTGGTGCATCTATAATCAGGTAGGAATGCAATAATTGCGTCATAGTGCTGGCTTCTAAGCGTTGCGGCACAGAAAAAGCGTATCTTGTAACTCTTCATACTCGTAGGTGCCTAGAGATCTAGGCACCTACGAGGAAATGTTGCCTTCGACGCTGCTACAAGTTACAGTAAAATTTTAATAGCTCTATTTACAGTAATTATAAATTATTAAATAAATTTAGACACCCGACCTTTCGGCGAAATGTACAGCCCACGGCACAGCCGCAGCTAGTTGCGCGGGGCATCCGAGTGCTGTGTACAGCTGCTCAGTCCTGACGGGCTGGAGGGGCCGCAACACCCACCGTAAATTTACCCAGCTCAAACTGGTACCGAATCTCAGCTGGGTGGACTGAATCAATGCGAGATTAAATGTCAAGTGCTCAAGGGCACAAATTGTCTCCTAGAGCTGATTCGAATTGACTCGAACCCACGACCATCGGGTCATTAGGCAGGCGCCCTAGCCGCTTGGCTACAACTCCAATACTTACATTAGCATACATAGAAACATACGAGCTAGTATATTAAAAGTTATAAAATTGATTTTTTCATCGATACAATGTAAATGGCTATTTTTTTCTTGAGGAAATAGGAAACCATCGCTTTCCTTAAGTTTTATTGTTTTAATGTTCCCTCATTTTCTTCCTCGCCAGATGCAAAGCACCTACCTGTTGCAAGCTGAACGCATGGATCTCAGCATCGGCAGCTTCCGCCTGCCAGCCGCTTCGTTGTCTTTGTTCAACTCTTTGGCTATCATACTGGTTACACCTCTGCTGGATCTCGTCGTCTACCCGCTAATTCGCCGCTTCATGGGCATCACGAAGATATCGCTGTTAAAACGAATCGGCTTGGGCTTTTTTCTCGTCATTTTGTCTGTGCTGGTCGCAGGGTTTCTGGAAATTGAACGAAAAGCTGAGCTCAGAAGGTCGGGCGGATTTGAACAGGTGCTGTCTGGCAAGAGCTTTAATGCGTCCAATCTGAACATCCTGCTACAGGTTTGTTGCCTTCTGTGTTGAGGGAATGTTTTTCGTCTGCGATTGAAGTGCTTTTGTTGTCGCTTGAGACGTTTTAGCATTTTTGTTAAAAGTGCACTTGCTTTTTTGCCGTGAAAGCTTTTTCTTTGGATAAAGTTATTCTTGTTTTTTTGTTAAAGCAAGCATTGCTCTAAGACGTGCTTGTCCAATGCCTGTAGCTGTGGTTGAGTGTGCTTGTTCTATGCTTGAATGTGTGCTTGTTGTGTGCTTGAAGGTGTGCTTGTTTTGTGCTTGAAGGTGTGCTTGTTCTATGCTTGAATGTGTGTTTGTTGTGTGCTTGAAGGTGTGCTTGTTGTGTGCTTGAATGTGTGCTTGTTCTATGCTTGAATGTGTGCTTGTTCTATGCTTGAATGTGTGCTTGTTCTATGCTTGAATGTGTGCTTGTTCTATGCTTGAATGTGTGTTTGTTGTGTGCTTGAAGGTGTGCTTGTTTTGTGCTTGAAGGTGTGCTTGTTCTATGCTTGAATGTGTGCTTGTTCTATGCTTGAATGTGTGCTTGTTCTATGCTTGAATGTGTGTTTGTTGTGTGCTTGAAGGTGTGCTTGTTTTGTGCTTGAAGGTGTGCTTGTTCTATGCTTGAATGTGTGCTTGTTCTATGCCTGAATGTGTGCTTGTTCTATGCCTGAATGTGTGCTTGTTCTATGCCTGAATGTGTGCTTGTTCTATGCTTGAATGTGTGTTTGTTGTGTGCTTGAAGGTGTGCTTGTTTTGTGCTTGAAGGTGTGCTTGTTCTATGCTTGAATGTGTGCTTGTTCTATGCTTGAATGTGTGTTTGTTGTGTGCTTGAAGGTGTGCTTGTTCTATGCCTGAATGTGTGCTTGTTCTATGCTTGAATGTGTGCTTGTTCTATGCCTGAATGTGTGCTTGTTCTATGCTTGAATGTGTGTTTGTTGTGTGCTTGAAGGTGTGCTTGTTTTGTGCTTGAAGGTGTGCTTGTTCTATGCTTGAATGTGTGCTTGTTCTATGCTTGAATGTGTGTTTGTTGTGTGCTTGAAGGTGTGCTTGTTCTATGCCTGAATGTGTGCTTGTTGTGTGCTTGAATGTGTGCTTGTTCTATGCTTGAATGTGTGCTTGTTCTATGCTTGAATGTGTGCTTGTTCTATGCTTGAATGTGTGCTTGTTCTATGCTTGAATGTGTGCTTGTTCTATGCTTGAATGTGTGCTTGTTCTATGCTTGAATGTGTGCTTGTTCTATGTTTGAATGTGTGCTTGTTCTATGTTTGAATGTGTGCTTGTTCTATGCTTGAATGTGTGCTTGTTCTATGCTTGAATGTGTGCTTGTTCTATGCTTGAATGTGTGCTTGTTCTATGTTTGAATGTGTGCTTGTTCTATGTTTGAATGTGTGCTTGTTCTATGTTTGAATGTGTGCTTGTTCTATGTTTGAATGTTTGCTTGTTCTATGTTTGAATGTGTGCTTGTTCTATGTTTGAATGTTTGCTTGTTCTATGCTTGAATGTGTGCTTGTTTTGCACTTGAATGTGTGCTTGTTCTATGCTTGAATGTGTGCTTTGTTTTGCACTTGAATGTGTGCTTTTTCTATGCTTGAATGTGTCATTTCTCAAGTTTTCTTACCCTTAAATCACAATGCTTAACAATAAGCTATACTTGTCGTCCTCTATCCAGGTTCCGCAGTTTTTCTTAATCGGTACGGGCGAAGTATTCGCGGCCAGCACCGGTATGGAACTGGTGTACAATAACTGTCCCGATCAGCTCAAGTCCGTCACCATGGGTGTCTACCTGGCCATGAACGGTCTCGGATCGTATCTGGGCTCCCTGTTGGTGACTATTATTGGTGCCGCTACTACTGCTGGTGAGTAGTGTGATTTAGTAACTAGCTACTAGATAAATTAAAGATGCACCAATTTTTCCCCCAAATTCATTCTAATTTCAATCAGATCCCTGGCTACCAGAGGACATCAACACTGGCCACATGGAGTACTTCTGCTTTCTATTAGCCGGCGTAGCCAGCGCATTTCTGCTCCTATTTCTACCGTTGTCTCGCTGGTACAGCCGGGCCTATCAGCGCACTCTGGCAAGAGACAGCGACACCGTCACCGCCACCTATACTCACTACGGTAGCAACGACGATAATGTCCGTTCAAGTGGTTCGGTTACCTTAGTTACGGGAGATTTTCGCAAAGCTTGATTCAGAACCGAAGGGTGTTTTTATGCTCAAAATTTCTTAACTCAAGCAAAGTGATATGTATTTTGTAATAATGCGTACTTTCTTAAAGTATTTTCCCGCTTATTAAAATGTTACGCAAAAAATTCGTCTGTGCATTCGTAGATAATTAACCGTATAATTTTTTATTCCAAGAAGCGTCTTAATTTTTGGCAATCACTGTTTTCTTCATTTTTTAATTATTCCGTCCTAATTGATTTTTATCAATTTTTATCCTTTTTCTACTCCATATAATTCGATGTACACTCTATTTTAGACCAAATAGTGAATGTACATTCACTACGCTTGAATCCCCAAAGTACACCTGCATGGGTTTAGGCCAAAGGCCCAGCCCAAAACCATCTCCTGGCAATGTACATTAAAAAAGCCTAACGCCTTACCGGCCATACTCCTTCCCCCAAATGTACACCCAGCCTTAGCCTAACCTCCAAGTCCTTTTCCGTACTCTGCCCACCGCATATATTTGGCGGACATCAAGAAATTAGGGCCGGCAGACAACTCTTAACGGCAATTATAAACTGGTGCTCTGTACATTCCTAGCTATTTTTGACCAACCATTTTTTTTTCAAATTATGCGCTTTTTATTATTATTTTAGTATGTTTTTGATTGACCAATCGATCTTTCTGTCGTTGATTTTTTTTGAAAAAAAAGTATTTCAAAATATTACAGCATTAAAAAAGACAATAACAATCGCCTGCGAGATTTATTTATTCGGAATAAATTACAGAAAATCGTTTAATTTTATTTATAGTGTTTTGCATTACGTATTTTCCGAGGATTCATAAACATTACTAGTTGGCAAGACGACCAAGTAGTATATACATGCTGTAGCTGAGCACAATATTCAGTTAAAAACTTTTAAAAAAATTTATAGAATAGTTTAATAGTCAAGAACTTACAGAAAAAAATTATGCACAGTACATGTACAAATACAACATATTGAGCTTTGTGCACAAAGATGGCTCGTTTATACAGCCAGTGCAGTATTTCTTACTTTTTTACGTAACAATAATCCCAAATAATGATTAAAACTGCGATTCAACAAATAAAAAATATTCTTGATTATCAAGGCAAGTAGCCAAGAGCAGCCACAAACTCATTCTGCTGATCTGATTGATGCTTCTGAGTCTGCTGTTGAAGCTGATGCTGCACCAACGGGGCTCTGCTGCTGGATGCCGACCTCAGCACTTTGTGCAGCTCTGGCTGATGCACCGCGTCGCGAGACGTCGGCGACACCCGGGCCACCGGTTTGCCGCCGTTCAACCGGTCGTCGCCAACTTGCTGTTGAAGCTGGCGCAGCTGTTGCAGATGCCGCTGACTGCTGGGATCGGAGGCGGGCGAAGGCAGCTGCGACGGCAGCGGTGCCGGCTGCTGCTGGAAGCGTTCGAATCGGCTTACCAGACTGGCCACGCTGGGGGACTCCGGCTGCTGCTGCTGCTGCTGCTGCTTCTCCACTGGCAGCTGGGACTGACGCAACTGCGACTCCTCTAGAATGGTCGACGGGCGCTGCTGGTTCACCGCCTGCAGCGCCGGGGCACGGGCTCTGCGCTGAATGACCTGAGGCTGCTGATCACGTGACGAATGCGATTGAGATGAGCCAGGCGTGGCCTGCTGCTGTAGCTGCGTTGGCGGACTTGACCTGGCAATGTTGCTGTCCGATGGGAAGTTCGAACTGCCTGTCAAACCGCTTGGAACTTGACGTTGGGAAGGCTGTGACGGCGGAAGCAGCGGCTGCTGCGACTGCAGCTGCTTTGGCTGAATTTGCTGCGATTTATAAGATAAGTTAAGATGCTTGTGTTCTGAATACTTTATTATTTGATAATCATAGTACGTACTGTACTACTTAGTTAATACGAAATAAATTAAGTAGTACAATGAGAATCTTTTCCGAATAATGAGTAAAATTACATTATTTGCGCTTGATAAAATCCTTGGGGTCAAAAGCTTGCATCTTTAAGAATGATTATATTTAAAGAAACGTCTTGACACTGCTGCTTATCATGTGAGGCTCAAACCTAAAAAACCACTCACCTGAGACAATTGCTGTGAAGTCTGCAGCTGCTGTTGTTGCTGCTGTTCCATTAGCTTTTGCTGCCGCCTCTGTTCCAATTGTTGCTGCATCTCCTGGAAGCCCATATACTCTGCCTCCGGTATGTTGAAAGCCTGCAACTCTTTGTACTTTTCTAATATAGAACCGGATGCGGACCTTTGCATAGCTGTTGAAGAAGAAGAAGAAGACTGCTGTTGCTGCTGTTGAAGCTGCTTTCGCTGATCGAACGACGAGGCAGAATCAACCACGACGAATGAGCCGTCGGACGCTGGGACCAAATCGACGCCAAGATTTCCCGAGGATCTGTATCGGCGATCTTCCTGTAGTTTTTGCTGCAGCTGTTGTTGTTGTTGTTGATGATTTCTTTGTTTCTCAGCTGCCTGAAGTCTATTGTTATTCGCTGAAGCGCCCGAAGCAGCAGCAGAAGCAGCGGCGGCAGCTGATGCAGCAGCCAAAGCTGGTTGCGAAGCCCACTTGCTGACACCGCCGCCAGCGTCCACTGAATCGCGAGCTGACGGTCTGTCCCGAGCCGCCTGCCACGGCGCGTAGTTAAACAAAGGCCGCCGACCGCCCTGCTGCTCAGTGCGCAGTTTTTCCGCCACGCAACGGTCAAATCGATCGATAAAAGCTCGACCTACGGCCTCGTCCTCAACTAGATAGGCGTGGCACTCCAGGAACTGGATGCCGTAGGGTCTTCGAATAAGGAAGCACAGGATTGGTCGATTTCTCGATTTGCTGATATTCTTTGCGTCGCGTTTGTGCAGCGGGATCAGCACCGCGTCGGGCACAACGTCAGTTGGGTCGGTGTGCCTGCGGAAGTAGCCGAAATGTCGTTTACGACCTTTGACTGTTTGGAACAGCACCAGGTCGAGGTAGGTGACGCAGTCCAGTGGCCAAGACTCCTGCTGGAAGCGGCGACCGGCGGGGTCCCAGAATCTGATCTGCATCTCGTTGCTGGCGAAAATGTTTGGATGTTTTCAGATTGTAGGAAATAAGTGTAGGAGTCCTCGATGTATTATAGAATTTCTCAATTTGCTGTGGGATTTGTCGATGTTCTATGGAATTCGTTGATGTTCTATGGGATTCGTCGATGTTCTGTGGGATTGCTCGATGTTCTATGGGATTCCTCGATGTTCTATGGGATTCGTCGATGTTCTATGGGATTCGTCGGTGTTCTGTGGGATTGCTCGATGTTCTGTGGGATTCCTCGATGTTCTGTGGGATTTCTCGATGTTCTGTGGTATTCCTCGATGTTCTGTGGTATTCCTCGATGTTCTGTGGTATTCCTCGATGTTGTGTGGGATTCCTCGATGTTCTGTGGTATTCCTCGATGTTCTGTGGTATTCCTCGATGTTGTGTGGGATTCCTCGATGTTCCGTGGGATTCCTCGATGTTATGTGGGATTCCTCGATGTTCTGTGGGATTCCTCGATATTCTGTGGGATTCCTCGATGTTGTGTGGGATTCATCTATGTAATTTGGGATTCCTCTATGTAATGTGGGATTCCTCAATGTAATGTGGGATTCCTCTATGTAATGTGGGATTCCTCAATGTAATGTGGGATTCCTCTATGTAATGTGGGATTCCTCGATGTAATGTGGGATTTCTCGATGTTCCGTGGGATTCCTCGATGTTATGTGGGATTCCTCGATGTTCTGTGGGATTCCTCGATATTCTGTGGGATTCCTCGATGTTGTGTGGGATTCATCTATGTAATTTGGGATTCCTCAATGTAATGTGGGATTCCTCTATGTAATGTGGGATTCCTCAATGTAATGTGGGATTCCTCAATGTAATGTGGGATTCCTCGATGTAATGTGGGATTCCTCGATGTAATGTGGGATTCCTCGATGTAATGTGGGATTCCTCGATGTAATGTGGGATTTCTCGATGTTCTGTGGGATCTTCCAGGTTTCTTCTTGGCTCCCTAATGTACTATGGGATCGGCTGGTGTACATTGGGATTGATAAATTCTTTTTTATTTCCTTCTTACTAAAGCTTAATTTGCTCTCCGCTCACCCATCAAAAACGAAGGTCCTCTCTGATGCCCGGTCGCTCTTGAGCTCTTTGCCAGTTTCCAGTCCAGCCGCCAAATAGATGTCCCGCAGCGGTTTCTGCACAGACCCGAAACCCGTATTGTTGGTCGGCCGATTTAGCGCCTGTTTTCCTAGAAACGTCAAATGGAAGCCGGCAGCCGCCTGCAAGGCGGAATTTTCTTCTCCCATCGCTGCGTCCGAGGAATTCGGCAACGACATTGCCAGGCTGGTGGCTGGCGGCTGCTGCGATTTGGCTTTAGACCGGCCAAGTAGACTGAAGCCAAGCTGGAACTGAATTTGTGTAGCGTTTGTGCGTAGTGTGGGATCGGATAAAAGCATGATGGGATATTATTTTTCCTCGGAGATTATAATTATTTGTCAGCCGTATTTAAATTTGGGATCAGGAGACTGTCGTCTCGGGATTTATACATTGGGATCAGGAGACTGTCGTCATGGGATTTATACTTTGTGATCAGGAGACTATCGTCGTGGGATTTATACTTTGGGATCAGGAGACTACCGT